>JAZGTK010007184.1:0-19711 GCA_036877625.1 Ambastaia sidthimunki | reverse complement strand
AATTAAATATTTTTCAGAGTAATTTGTGTGTGACTCGCATAACCTGATTTCAATGAGATTTGTTTAGTATTTGTGTGAAAGTGAAAGACCTTTTTAGGGCCGAGAGGATCTGCTGTTTATTTTCGTAGAATCATCTCGGTGAGTCAGCAGGGTTCTTCCTAACACTGAACTCATCTAAGAAGGATACATTTGGAGTGTGTTTGTAGTTTCCTGTTTGTGCGATGATGTTTGTGTTGCACCTGTGCCAGCTTCAACCAGAGCCAGGTGCACTTCAGACGAAACCTCTTAAACTCAAGAGATCTCGCTGGATTCTCAGGCTACTCCTCTGGCTTCACTCATGCTATGTAGAGGCAGAACAGCTTGGTTATTTCACATAGCAGAACTATGTGGAACAGAATTTGAAGTAGCGTTTTAAAAGCATAGTCTTTATGTTAAAAACAAGGTGTACCAATGCAAGCTGAATTTTAACACACAACAAAAAAGGTAAAGTACCTTCAAAACCAGCTCTTGTTCAAAGAAAACAAGGATTCTGATTTGGATAACGTGCTGGTACATTCTTGCTTAGTTTACTCATGAGAAAAGACCTTTTTACTGTCTTTGGACGCAAACATGTTTTGTTGTGTCTTGACCTTTAACTTGATTTCTTTTGTGCTTAAAAGCGGTCATTGGTTTACTGCGGAAACATAATGATGTTTATTTAATACCCAGGGTTTGCGTTCTCGTGTTTATCTCCGTATTTATCTTGCGTTTTAAATGTATCGTTCCAAGATGCTGTTAATGTAAATACTCATTTTCTGTTTTGCAACGGGATGCAAACTGGGCGAATATCCACTCCGCAACAGAAAGTTCTGCCAAGGGTGATTTCTCTGAATCCTGTGAGGAGCTTCTTTTCTAGAACATGCTGTGTATTATTTTCATAAAACTTATTCCTGTCACCATTTTCTCTTGTCAGGGATTAGTTCTTTAAAAGCTTGCAAGTGCAAAACAGCCACTTCGTGTGTTATGCCAGTTTAATACCTGTGTTTGGCGTAGCTACACATATCCACATTCATATAAAGAATTTAAATGTAGCTACTTTAGATAAGTCTTGTTTCACAATCACTGTGCTAGTCAGTCTTCAGTGCATTTTGTGGCTTCATATTGTACTGTAGATGTATTGTTCCCCATGTTGAAAAGTAGGAGTGTTGTGTGGTTTTGCAGAAATGAGCAGACAATGAAGGCCACCAGGTCCTCACCACTCAACTCCCAGACTCCCTAACCAAAAAACGAGTATGTTGTTCTCAAGCTAGCCTATTTATTTATCCAAACTGGGCTTTGAATATGTCTTGAAATACAGGGAAATTGAGACCAGGCGTTTGATTTGATCATTGAGGTAATTGTTTGCATCATGGTATTTCTTCTGTACTTGTTTGTTTGTAGGTTGGAGAGAACTGAGGAGGGAACACACACTACTTTCCTCAACGTACCTTCAACAATCACGAGTGTCTGAATTAGTTTCAGTCGTTGGTCTGGTCTTGTGTATCTGTCTGTCACAAGAAATCATGTTTTTGTGAAGCATAAGATGGGACTATTTTACACTTTCTATTTATTTGTGATATTTTGTAAAGATGCATTTCTTAGTATGCAGGATTTTTTTTAAAGGTGACCTATTTTTAACTTGATCAACTGACAAATGTGGAACTCATGGCACAAGAAAAAAATAATCAGTAAATTTAAACATTGCCACATCTAAATGGTAATAGGACTGGTAATATGGTAATCTCTTTACCCTCAGTGTGAGCATTTTGTTTTTCTGTATAATGACCCTATATAAGAAAGCTCAAAATGAGCTCAATAAATCCAGTTATATTTTGCACTGAAGGATTAAAACCAGAGTGAATTAGTGCTATCCGCTATCTGAGTCATTAATTAGTTTGTTTAGTGCTGTGAAAGCTCATCTGCCTGTGTTCTCTGGGCTTAACTGCATCAGTTTGCTGTGAGCAGAGTCAGCAGACACAGTCAGATGGATGCAGTTTGGTCTAGAATCTTTGATAAATCTCATATACAACACTTTCACTTAACTCACTGGAAACCATCCATACACTGTCATAACCACGTGTGATGCAGTTTACATGATAAAACAGTAATGGTTGTCAGTCTGATGTGGTCTGTTTAACAAGAGGTTGGAGGAGTGGGGTTGATAAATAAGAGTGCTTCGTGATGTCATGTGAAAAGAGGAAGAGCAAGTTACATTTTGATGAAAATTTACAAAGAAAAGAGTTTGTTTTTACTGAACCAATGAATACACAATAAAACCTGGAACATGTATGAGGAATGTAAATACAGTTGGTATTGAATTTACACTAATTTTAAAAGCTCTTAAAAATCACTTTGTTTGATGTTTGTTTTATATATTAAACATTACATGTGTTCTGATTGGACGGAGTTTTGCAACATCTCACAGCGTTTTTGTTTTGCTGCAAGCGTGCTGCGTAACACCTGGTTAGAACACAGTGTAAATTATTCCATTGCTGTTTTGGGTTCATGGTAACAAAGATGAAATTTTTAACCATATGGAGTTTAAAGATGACCATTTATAGCCTTTAAACATTTATGCGTGGCAATTATAATCGACTGTTGTCTAGCGATTCACACTCTGAGCAGTCTTATGATGCAGTTCTTTGAAGTGTGAACTTGCCATGTCATGTTTCTCGTGGATTCTCGGAGCAGATCAAAGGCAGTTTGTCATGTTTTCCATCGTTGATCATATTCAGAGGAGCATAAAATGAAGATGAAAGATCCCTTTGCAATCAGCACAGTAAAGTCTGTGGGAGTTGATGAGGGAGTCCCTGTTTGGGGTTCCCAGATGTGCCATGTGTTTATAAAAACCTGTAAGACAAGTGTCCACCCAGCTGCTTCCCCAACACAAGGCACATGGTAACCACCTGACCTGCCAGAGAGCCAGACTTGAGACATCAGTGCACATGTGCGGATATCAAATCCAATACATCCAATACAGGTACAGCATGTTACATCAGAGTAAGACAACAGAGCATTTAGTTTGAAGGCCTCACTCTAATTTCTGGGTTAATCTCAAAGGGGAAACATCTCCAGGGCTGTGTTTCTCAAAAGCATCGTAAGCCCAAGTATGTCATATCTCTATCGGCTTTTAAAAAAATATTTGCATTGTGACATTAATTTCATGACAAATTTTAAATTCCACCCGGATTCTAATTACTCTAATGTGTCTGGATAATTTACTTTTAATTTACTTTGGTTTTTTGTAATTCTCAATTCTTAATAATGATAATACAACCCTGGGTTTAATAATACAAACCTTTCCTATCTCATTCCCCTATTCTGATTGTATCAAACTGCAAATTAAATCTTTACATTTTTTGATTAATTAATTAAAATGTAATTTAGTTTCTTCTAAAGTTAAAACCTCTCTGGGTTTTAACTGGATTCTGATCAAGCATTGCATCCTCAGCCATGTGACAGTGTTGACCCAGCATCCTATCTGTGAGAATCTTCTTCATCCAGCTCCCACTTGTTTTTGAGGCTGACAAACAGACCCAAGGATTTCTCAGGACATGCAGTAAACTTCTCAAAAGAGCCACACGTAACGTCCCAGCAATGAGCAAACAGTCTGACCTCCTAATTCAAATGCAAGACTCACCAAAATGTCCTGAGTGTGTTTATTTCTGGTGGTACTGACAGGTTTGCTTTGAGAACACTGTTTTTCTTATTTATTTAGAGACGGAATTCATTTACAGCCACATATTCACACATCTTTATTTTTTGTATTTTTTATTTTAAAATAAACCTCACAGAAGACACATATTTACTTCAGCTTTGGTATTTAGTCACATGAAATGTACACAGAGTGTTTGTTCTCATTAATGTAAAATAGGCCCATCCAAACGCCTGTCAGTTCATATTTGTGTCGTTGACTCCAAACTCAATGGTAGTTAGCCGGACCACCGAAGTGGTGCTAGCAGCTCGTCCAGAGCCGCCAGTCTGCTTGCAGTCTGCTCCACATTACAACTCTAAACCCCCCATTGTGTTTAGCCTGTACCAGAGCACAAAAGGGCCCTGCAAAATAGGACACATATTGTGCAATGTTGTTTTAACCCACTGGGGAGAGGAACTCAAAGTGATAAAATCTCCAGGGTCTGGCTTATTTAGGGTTATTGGACGAGTGCACTGAGACATCGCTGTTCTTGAAATGCTGTGTGTGTGTATGCTCTTGTGTACATTTGTAAGCAGTCGCATAGCTCCTTAGCTCAGTGGTTTGTAATTGGTTTTGTGTATGCATATGTAAAGAGTGTGTGTCTTTGCGTGTGTGGTTATAAAATCCTCTGGCTTGAATTAGTTACAGTTTAAGATGGGGGCACATTCAAAGTGTTATGCATTGAAGTCTTGATCCATGTGGTTAAAAACGCAGGCGGAATAGAATGATACCAGATACACGCAGCGCTGCTGTTCCTACACCGGCCAGGTAATTTGATTTCTGAACAAAAGGATTTTGGAGGGAAATAATGACGCATGGCTGTAATTCACATCACGCTGTGGAATATTCTGACACTGAAGAGATGAATGGAGAAACTAGAGTTGGTGAAATGTTGAGAGATGAAGGCAGAAGTTAAATGAGAATTGAGGACAGAATAAACTCTATCCCTCTCTTGTGTCCTTTGATTCTCTGCTTACGTATGTGTGCGTGTATGTTCTGGAATGGAAAGTTTGTAAAAATCAACACAAGTGAATAAATTGAACAAAGTATTAGTGAAAATAATGGTTTAGTCTGTGGCCGATGTTCTTTTCCATGTTTTTTAGACTGTTTTTAGACAATGAGGCTGATAGTATTTATTTGGAGCACAATAACAGAAAGTTGCTGCATATCCAAATAGAAATATGTTTTTAATAGTTTTTCTTTTTTAGGGTAATTTAGATTACTGTGACATCCATATGTTGACAATAGTGTGCTTGAGCAATACTGTTTAACCTTTAATAAAGGCAAGATGTTCGTGACAAAAAACAATAGAGAGAAAAAATAAAAAAGCATCTTATTTCTGAGTTTTAAATGCACATTTAGTTTTCATGTGCTTCAAAAATGATGATGTATTAAACAGTTTTGACACTTCACATAACGGTTTATTTTGCAGTAATGATCCGCTAACTGTACATTATTTCACCAATTTCATGTCTACTTGCCAAGTAAATAAATAATTGGAAATGAAATGTTGCCTTGAGTTTAAATTATTTTTGTAGCTGTTCATAGATACAGTATGTAGCAAGTCTTGCAACAATTATGTCATGCAATCCAACAAGATAATTATGTTTCGGTTTTATAAGAAACAGTAGAAAAAAATTGACTTTTTTCAGCCAGGTGCAGCCAAGAACCAAAATTTAGGAGGTTTTCTTAAAGTTTTAATGAAAGTGAATTTTGACTTGTTGGCCAGGATCACTATCCTGCATCACTAATACAATTATCTCATGTCACTGTTTTACATGAGTTCTACATTGGTCTTATGACCTGTTTTGGGGTGTGCCAGTGCATATGTCAGAGACCTTATTGAGTCTGGGATGATATTTTGGATCATCACATCAGTTAGAGTGGTCCAGATGGGTCTGCTGAAGCCCTTTAAACATTAACACGTAAGTATTGGACAGAGAGAAAGCAGAATAGCACAACCCAGGGGTGAGACGCAGAGTGGAAAGAAGCATTTGAAGATTTACAGAATGCTGAAAATGTCAAAGATGAGGCGTTGTGGGATTTTGGGGCTAGACCGAACAGGATACGAAAGAAAGAATGTCAACCAAAGTGGGAAGTTAGATACTGAATAAACAACGATGATGTTTGGTTTGGATGTGAGGTTCATCTTCTGCATAGACGTAAGAACATTTACTCGATAGCATTTGACACAGCGCCCGCAACACTCAACTAACACCACAAAAAGCTTTGGACAAGAAGGATGAGAAGCCAAAGGAAGTAAATGTAAGTGCTGCTTGCCCATTTAGAGCTTGCAGCCACAATGCTAGGGTGGTTGCCAGGGTGTGGTGAGTGGTTGCTAGGCTATTATGCTTACTGGCCCAAGTCAAAAAACTCACCTCCAGTTGCACATCTGATGCTTTGTTCTTTAAAATCTATGCCATTTGTTCGCACATTTTTCATGTATTATTATTATCTAAAGGGTAAAACTTGCATGTCCAAATCGAGACCAACATTTGCATGTCCAAATGTTTTTTTAATGTCAATATTTATTAGTCGAATGCATTTAAAATGGTGGCTCAAGTGATATTGTATTAAGAAAACAAACAAATTGAGAGACAATTTATGTATTATTATTATTTTCAATTATAGTGTAAGCAAAAAGTTTTGTTCACAGACATTAATGATTATTTCGTGTTTATCTAGAGGTAAACTGTAATAATAATAATCTGACTATTCCTGCTCACACACACACAAACACACACACTCATTTGTAATGAGAGGCATCTGTGTAGAGTAATTTTCTGTAGGCTCCCCCTTGTGTACACACTACTATGACACAGACAACACATTTTTTAGTGTAAAACTCTTCCAGCAGTGACCAGTTTGTTATGAATAAACTGATTTGTTCAATTACTTGTTTATGAAACAGGATAATCTCTTGAGATTAGAGGCATTTCAGCCATGATAAATGAAGCAAACTCATGAAACCAGAACATGTGTAAAGAATGAACTAGCCCAGCTCATACAACATATCACAACAGTGGTAACAGAAAAAGACAGTGCAGGATTTCTAGAGATATAGACAGAAAGGAAGTAGATAGGAAAAAGATAATTTGCATATTGATGTGATAATTTGTTAAACAAATCCCTAACCTAACTTAATGATGGTAACTCAGATTTAGCCACTTAATTGCCCTCTGAAGACATGCATGCCCACAGAAAGCTGTTGTTATCAGTTACGTGAAAAATAAACGAAACGGCAAAACCTAATGGTAAACTGTATAGGTATCACTGCATTGTTAAATGCAAAGTAAGCAAAACAGCGTTCTTTCATGATTCACATCTTCCAAACTGATTTATCAAGTTTGGAAGCTCCTGAAATAACAACTGTGTTCGGCTCAACTGGAGAACATACAGAGCTGTCTGCTTTTGAATCACTCTGACAGCACTTTTATGTGCTCGAACCTCCAGCGCAGTCGAACACTGACATACGAAAAAGACTTGCATTCTGACCAACAATATAATGTTTTCACAGAGACATGAGTGATAGTTCAGGACACATTTGTAATAAAATACGTAAATCCCTGCTTGCCATGACATCTACCATCATGTGACTGCACCCCATTTCAGTCGTTTGCAGTGAACAGTGTGCATAAGGGTGTAACTGGAGAGAGTTTATATTGACAGCTCACTGCTTTGTGTTGGGCAGAGTGCTTCACACACCTGACACACTCCACTATTGTGTTACAGTCTGGGAGATGGTTCAGGGCTGGGCAGCGGCTGGAAGACAGTGGTGAGTGTGTGTGTGTGTGTGTGTGTGTGAGTGTCTCATATAACTGGATCGTGCAGAGCTGAGAAGAGCTGAGGGGGGTTCAAGTCAAAGGCCACACGACTGGCATTATTACAAACACAGATACAGTATATATATCTGTTCTCTCTCTGTCTCTCTTGTTGTTTCTCCTACCTGTTGCTTCTCAGGTACTTGCCTTGATACTGTTCACTTTTCAGATTGAATGATGTTGGTGTGCATTTTAGATTATAACAGTTTCGGTTTTTTGACATTTCATTGGCAAAGTGCTGCGTGCAGATGTAAAATGTATTTAGTATTTAACCAGAAGTGCAAACAATAGTTAACAAAGTAAACAAAACATAGTTACATAATATTTAAATAAAAACATGGTCATGTGCAAATGAAGTACAATTTGAATTGCAATTGATTATTAAGACATGATTGGACATGGTTTGTAAGTGTTACCAGAAATTTACAGTAAATACAAAACATTGCTTGGCACACAAGACAGTCAGTCTTTATCTAGCTACACACAAGCATGTCAGAGAGGAAGTATGCCTGGTAAGACATAAGTATGAGCAGTAGTAATTGTGATGCTTGTACAAAAGTATAGAATGTGATTCAGATATATATTGGCTCAAAATTAAAGTGACTTTTTCCATCTCTTTTCACATGGTTTTCACATAATAATTTATGCATACAGTATAAATAACAATCAGAGAATAAAATGTGCCCTCAAAATCAGATCTATTGCCATTGGTGTGTCAGGATTATTCTGGTAATTGAATTAGCCAAAAATGCAAATGTTTTTAAAGACCCTTAAAAACACAGTTGCTTATCAGTTAGATATGTTTGTTTTTGGGAAACATAAATGTAAAGAATTGTGACTATGTGGGCATTAAATGGCAGCTTAAATTATGCTGCAAGAGGTGTGCTATTAATTTTACCCCCATAGCAATCCCACAGCAACACTTCCGACATCCTAGCATTGTTTAGAAGAGGCCACATACCAGATAAAAACAAAACCAGCTAGTTGATTAGTGGTGCCTATCATGCTTGTGTGCAGACAGGGTAAAGGTTGAGTGTTTCGTGTGCCCAGCAGTGCTTTGTTTACACTTAAGAATTCCGATAACAATTAAAAGGGTCGTGTCAGATGTTCACCAGCACAAAGCATGTTGGGAATTAATTTGTTGGAGAGGAGAGAGCTCTGCTCTTTGTATGCTGTCTTTTCTCCTTCATATGGAAGTGATTTGTGAATTACAGCAAGCCTGGATTAAATCGTTCCTTTGTTTCTTCTGACTGACTCTTTAGTGATAGTATGGCTACAGCTATTCACCTTATCAAAAATACTCTCCTCCTCTTGCTGAGAGGAAATGAATTGCAATGACAAATTGGTGCGCATTGCAGCGCTCATTGCCCTGTTGCTAATGTGTCTTTCTGATACAGTAAGTGGCCCTTAACGTGGTGAAATTAGCTTTAGTGGGTGTTTATGTGAATGTGTGTTCCTGTAGCTCAGGTGGTATAGCATTGCGTTAACAGCGCAAAAAAAGTTGTGGGTTTGATTCCCAGGGAGCACATGTACTGCCAAAATGTATAACTTGAATGTACCGTAATTGCTTTGGACAACAGTGTCTGCCAGATACATAAATGTAAAAGTGTGTGTGGTGGGGCTTCCAGTTGAGAACATAATGACGACTAAAGGAATAAAGTCGAAAATGAATGAAGCATGCATAAGTACACATTGAACTTTGACACACAAAACTAATTTCTTTTTCATTTTTTTGTCTGCCACAAATAATGTCAGGGTGATATATGTGGTTGCCAGGTGTTTTGGGTGTTTGCTTACCAATTATTTTTACTATGTTTAAATTCCTAAGCAAAGTATGAGCGATATTAATTGCAACTCTGTTAAAAAACATGCATGTGTTGTATTCACAGACACACGCACTCATAGTGTGATCTTGTCACAGTCGATTTGCCTCCCCAGCTCTTCAATCCTACAGGAGCTGAGTTATGGTGAACTCAGTGGGAGTTTTCTGGAGTCTACAACCGTTTCCTGTCATCAGTGGGGAGATGGCTGTCCTCACTGTATCACCAGAAGCAGCCCACCACTTTCAACACACTTAAGCTAACACACAGGTTTTAATATAGCTTGTGACTTTTGGCTAAAAGTAGAGCTGATAAGCATCTGTTAAGCTCTACCTTACGTTCTCTTAGTAATGTATAGGACCAACATTCACTCACAAATTGCTGTGGGGGTGTTCTTGTGCTGAGCGGTTGAATTTTTCATAGATCAGGGGAATCAGAGAGTGCGATAAGATCTCTTCACAAATAATCGTTGTGTGTGGTCTTAACCGCAATGACCTTACGGTAAGAGAACAGAGGATAACTTGTCTAAAAGAACAACCAAATCTCTTTACAGAGAAAACAGCAAGCAGTCTGGTTGGCCAACCACTAAGCGAACAACAACCCCTCAGTCCATTTAAGGAAAATGGGAAATCACCTTTAACCTACAGAAGATGTTTAGAATAGTGGACTGCTGCCAAATCAAGCTAGCTTCAATAGACGTAGTCCTTGGTAGTTTTACAACAACCTGTCAGTCAAATAACAGAAATATGGATATCAGGCAAAATAGGCCCAGCAAGTGAAAGCAGCGTTACTCATGACACCAAATGAAAGCAGTAAAACAACAGCTGTACAAACTGGGAGATGAGAGCTTGACAGTTTACAGTATTTTATGGGGCATTGCTGTGTCAGTTGAGTGATACTAGGAGTTCTCCACAGGGAATGTGGTAGCGTGAGATCAAAAGCTGTTGCGTACAGTTCAACAATAAACTCCTTCCTGCCCAAACGTGGGCACTCCTCACTCTAATATACAAATACATTTTACGACTGTACAGGGAGACAAAGGGTTCATCCAGTGCCTAATGCAGGCTTCTGTGAGCTTAAATTACAAGACGTCTTAAATCACACAGACGTGTATATGTTTTTGGCTGTTAGTATGTGTACTTCTCCAAACCAAACAATTAGCTGTAAATCCTGATTTATAGTTATGGTGAAGGTTGTATTAACCTCCAAAATTCTTGGGTGGTTTGATTGTTTTGAATCAACCAATTCTACGCATTCCTGAGTACCATAGTTTCTTTGCGGGGGCAAAGAATTTTGCAGGCTCATCCTATAGAATATTACTTATGCATACAGTATAAATAACAATTAAAGGATAAAATTTGCTCCTTAAAACAAGATAAATTGCCATTGGTGTCTCAATATTATTTTGCTAAGTGATTGAATTAGCCAAAAATGCTAAAGAACCTTAAAAACACAGTTGCTTATCAGTTAGATATGTTGACTTTTTTTGGGAGACATAGATGTAAAGAATTTGTGGCGATTATGTGAGCATCTACATATATCTGTATGATGTCATATGAAATCCAGAGATCTGTAGGCTGTCATTGGCTGTATCTGCCCTGCATACCTGTCCTCACTGATCGTAAAAGACTGAGATGTCTCGCAGAGGAATGATTCTTTAATCTCATCCATATCCAACAGAGACCTACCAGCAGAGCTTTGTTTTCATCAGTTTAAAGAGAGAACAGCCAACCACACTTGATCTTTATGGAGAACTGTAGTCACTCATTCTCATGTGGGTTTGTTCATTCTGTTATTTTGACTTCATATTTTTTGTCCAAATATAATATTTTGCCTGTCTTCTGAGAGCTGGCTAAAAGTAATTAAGATATATGCGCAGTTAAAAGTTACATTTAGCGGCAACATTATTAATCGTTTAAAATTCTATTTTGCGTACAATGTGCTAAATTATTGTGGCTGATTTAAAAGGCACATGTTGTTTATGGTCTGGCTGTAAAACAGTGGATGCATTTGTGTATTGCGCAACAGATGTTTATGACCGTTGTTGTAATTTATAAATAAAAGATGCAGTTGAGCGTTAAATTAGCTCTTGTGTCTTTGTGTGTGCACAACTTACACATATGGAAGAGTCCCTATGTGTGTAAAATGCAAGAGTCTTACATGGCCGCTGTATAGACACTAGAGTTCAATAAAGACATGATTCAAGCATCAGGCATTTCCTAATTTTAGAACCACTCCCAACTTTTTATTAAACTATGCCACCTGTTCTATTTCTTCCATCCTGCTCACTTTATTTCAGCTGTTATTTGTAGCTAATGATTGTAGATGAGAGCTGTGGATTCATATATCTTTTTATTTTGCTTTGTTTGCCCTCAAGACAGCATCTAGTTCAGCCAGCCAGTCTCAGTCAACGCCCTGCCTGAAACATGTTTGGCAGTCTTACCAGTGCGAAGGCGGCTAGATATAAACTGCCTATATGATCTAAACATTCCTCATATTTTTTATAAAGCCTTAAATCTGCTTTTATCAGAATAAAACTGAAAAGCTGTATGAACAGCAGAGAGCCAAACACCTCAAAGCGTCAATCAGGCCTCCAAATGCAGAACATAAAAGATTATTTACTGGCTATTGTGTTTGGTTTCAGTACATTAAATGTATTTATGGATTTGCCTCAGACGATCCACTAGCAGGGCCCCAGTTCATAAATGATTTTTCCAGCCCCATTGTATCAACTAAAGGATTTTACCCTTAAACATCTGCGGTTGGATTGCATATTTTATCTTAGTCATGTTTTAAATAGTTTTCTCTTGTTGTTTTGTAACACAAATCACTTTGGAATGTAAGCATGTGGAAAGCAAGTATCACTTTTTGGACAAACCCCTTATCATGTAGCTGCAGTATTTAACTTTATATAACTTTATATAACTCATCCCATTATACATAAATGACCATCAGTACATGGTACAAATCAGTACATGGAATAAGTCATTTATATTGAAAAAGAGAATTTGTGGGCTGCTGCAGCCTCTTGTGATTTTGCGTGTTCAGTTGTGCATCACGTTTGTGTTTAGATGGACTAATTTTGTTCTTGATGGTAAATTGATAAGTTTCATTAGTTGCTATACAAACCACTTAGAGTGGTCACATGTGCAAAAAATTACACATGTAAATGAAGTGTTCGGAAAATAGCCAAACCCAAAAAGACTCATATTTCCTATAGTGGACAACATGAGCAGCGATGGCAACACTGAGGCTGATTCAACAAACACTCTGAATAAACTCAGATTTTTAGCTGCTGAATTCAGTGCTGTCCAACTTCCGGAAAGAAGCTGATTAAAAGAAGGGGACAGTGATGTATGGCCTTTATTTAGAAAATATCAGGTTACACATTATGGCTTATTACAGCCTGTTTCTGGTACTTAAAATAGTTAAGAAACAAATGAGTTTGATACTTTTGAACTTCACTTCCTCAGTCCTCTGCACACATGCAAGAAGCTCATTTGTGGGGCCTCTTGAACGAATATCAAACGTTTTGTGGAGAAACAGACATGCAGAAAAGCTTTTACATGGTATTAATTTTCAAGATATTACAGATTGTGTTATTGTTTTTGGGATAATATGGGTAAATCTTAAAAACGATGATAGCTTTGTGACTTCATTACAATTTAGCACACAACATTAACTTACTAATTACTAGTGTAATGTATTTAAATATAACTATAATATAATATAATAAATATAATTTTATAATAATATTTTGTTAAATTGTTAGTATATTGTTATGTGTTTTATACATTACCATTACTGTACTGTATCTATTAATCATTTTTTTTTCTCCATTTATATAAATGAGAATGAAAGCCTTATGGCATTACAGTAAAATTTAAAATATGCTTAATTGTATGGTGAAATAAAAGCAGTAGGTGTGAGATTCACTCATATAGCATGTGTTGTCATTGTTAACACTGCTTTAATGTGCATTATTTAGAAATGAAATGGCTGTATGCTTCAGTGTTTTCTTTCCCAGTGCCTCAGGTCTTCACTGTTTAATGACATCGTTTTTTAAATTTATCAAACAGATATATTTTTCTCTTTAGCTTAAAGCTGTCAGGCACTGATATTTGTTCTCACTGTCTTGACTGGCCAATGAAAATAAAAGAGAACAGAGGATAAAAAGACAGGATTGATAAAACAGTGTTGTGGAAACCTGCTTTCATCACTCACTCCTGGACTGGATTAATTGCCCATTAGAACAAGGCCACAGTGTTGCCTCCAGATGTGTGCTGGCTAATGATGTCACTGTTTAATGTTCCTCACTCTCATGATTGTTTCTTTTTTCCTCCGTACATGTTACAGATGTTTGCACATAACTGTTCTGATCAGAGGAAGTATAAGGTTGATTTGCATGCATTGATCACACTGATGAGATGGACCAGAGGAAACTTGCAGATTTGGTATCATAGAAGGTTCTGGGAACACAGATTGAGATGTTGAATGTTTAAATCTCTTCTGGAGCTCTAGAGGAGACACACATGAGATTACTAGGGTCTGTGTCTCTGAGAAACAGGAGACCCACATAAATGTCTCCATTTGTTCACCATTTAGCCTCATTGATGTCTAGAAGATACACTGAGATTATAAGGAAATCTCATTTGTAATGTTGTTGTCCTATGGGGAAAGTTGGTGAGTTTGAGGAATTTGGATGTTTTCAGTAGTTGCTTCATGTTTCCTTCTCAGTTTCTCCCAAGTATTACAACATGTCTCGCTGTTTGTCTTCCCTTCCCCTTGTTGTCTATACTTTATATTTATAGTGTGTCATTTCTGTCAGCAATTTCCTTCAACGCATTACATATTTCCCATAGGTAGCTATTGCTTTAATACTGCTTGTGTATTTTCCCATGTACAATGTATTACAACTCTTTCCTCTGGCTTTTCTCTGACTCAAAAGATTAATTTGAGGTGTTAATGTGAAGTTTAGCATTTATATTACAGCTAAGAACAGATTGGAATTTATTACTTTTATTGGTTAGAGAGCCAGAACTGGCATTAATCTTTTTCTCTATTAACAGGCTGTATCTTGATTTTTATCCTTTACTTTTTAACTCTTAGTCTGTGTTTAATCATCTTTTCATTATGTGGAGATTACAGAAATAACAGTTAATTATTACTGCATCCTTTGTTTTGTGCATTTGATAAATAAACCTTTGTTTGGCACTCTAACAACTAGGCCATGGTTCTGATCGTTGCAGATCTTGTTATTGAATGTTCTTTAGAGTTTTCCTGCAATAATTTACTTCTGCAATCAGCTGTTTTGATGTTGACTGAACTCATTGGCAGGTTAATTGAATCTGGGCCATGTGCTGCCTCTCAGGTTCCAAATGGGTGCCAGGGGTTACTGGACCCCTCTGGCAAACACTGCCTTCGGTTGAGGGAGCAGGGAGTGTGTTTTGAAGGCTTTGACCCACTGGGAGATCAGAACCTCCCCTATTTGCACAGCCGTCCCGCTGCAGTGGAACCATAATGACCTGTCATGGTTTCCACTGCTAAATGATGTGAGTGAGTGAATTTGACACCGGCCCAGTCTTCTTAGCAGGGAGCTGTTTGCTTTGTCCTATTTTTCCTATTTACTAACTCTTAATACATTTCTGTCCACTTTAGTAAGCTGACATTTTCTCTTTCCCCAGTTTGTAAATGTAGATTTATTTTTGTGGTGGTGCTTGCTAAAACAAGTTTAGGGTATTGGGATTAGGGTTTTGAACAAATTTTGGTGCATAACTCCCATTAGTCCAGTTTGCATGGTGTCCTACCCTGTTTGTGCTACAAACATGAATGATATCTCAAATCTGATGCCTGGCAATTTCCACCCAGGCAACTACTTAGAAACCAATCCACAATACCCTGCATTGTGGCGTGAGTTTTGCGCTGGCAAACGTTTTCCTCAGAATTCTTCTCCCAAATCATGCAAATCACTATTGTGTTGAGAGCAAAACAAGTATTAAAGAATGGAAGAACATGTAAAAAATGCAGAACTGGATGAAGCATTAACCACATCTTTTTCTAAAGGAAAACATATTAGTGTCACCTCCCCTGCTCTCTCTGTTTGTTATAATGGTACATAACTACAACTACATAACTATTACAACTTCAAAATCTGTTTGTTAAACTATTAACAGTTTTTAAATCCCTGCTCTGTTTGTCTTTTGAATCTCTAGTGAATTTTGGCATCTTAACAAAGACTTTTTTATATTTAATTATCTTTGTGGCCTGATAGGGTGATTTTCCACAGTCTTTGCAGGGGGTGTTACATCTTCACGTTTTTGGCTTCTTATTAAATGTTATGCTTCATCTCAGGACTGGTTGCTTTGTTTCAAAGCTTAGAAAAACATTACTATGGAAAAAATGAGTGCTGTTTAAAAGCCTGTTGCTGTTGCGCTTTCTAGCCTGTGTATCTGACCACACAGACAGTTTCTCACACTGTGTGATAAATAAATCAGACAGATGTCTCAGCAGGTGGAGGGGTTTGGTTGAACACCAGTGATGTAATGCAGTCTCAAACAGAGGTACTATACATATTTCTCTCAATGTTTCGGGTTTGTTCCTCAACTTTGTGCTCTGGTGGCAAATCAGCTTGTTTATTGTGTCATTTATCTAAGTGATCTTCATGAGAAACATCTGGACATCTTCTGTGTGTCTCAGATGGAGAGCAGGACTCTTTGATTTCTCTCTTTCACTATGTTGCTCTCACTGTCTTTGGTTGGTGTGACCCCACGACAAGCGAAACAAAAACTTTCATGCATTTGTCGGGGTGTTACCACTCTTAACACTTTTGTCTAGTGTTTTGAACAACATGTAGCTGAAGCCCAAAGTCGCATGAGAAAATTGCTCTCGCATTTGCACGCTGTGTCTGTTTCTCTCTATTTCCCAAACACGCACAAGTGCACATGCACAAATACGGACACTCATCTCCTGACCCACCTTTGACTCACCTGTGACAGCTCTTCCTGAGGGTAACTAGGACCATTATTTCTGCTAAACAAACCACAGCCACCAGATCAGCCAGTTCACATGACCTGGGGCCCTTTGCTGCTTTTTGAAATACACTTAACCCCGCTCACATTTGGTTTAACTGAAGTAAGTCACACACCAATAATGTTGTTGATGTCAAAAACAAGCGGCTGTATATTATCTTGTGTTATAATGGTGATCTATGTTCTTTGTAATATTCACATTATATTTGCTATGATTTGGATGGAATTTAATATTAAGCCACAATGTTTTTTAGGTGTTTTATTACTGCGATACGCCCAGTTTAAGTTTCCAGTATGTCTGCTGTTGCAGTAATGCACAGGATGTGCTTTTAGTGAATATCTGCCCTCTCGCTTGACCTGGTCCAGACACTTAGTGATCTTTAACCCTGACCTTGCACCTTACACACCCTCACCCACAGTGGATGTTCAGCCCTTCATCTGGCTTCTTTTCTGGCTAATACTCTTATTTCTGCCTTTGCTGAGAAAAGCAGCATTTCCCAGAAATCTCAGATGTGGTGGGCATGTGGAAACATTTTGACAGATGGATATTTTGCAGATCTGACTGCAATTTTCTGATGTTTCCAACATGTAAAAAAATAAAACAATCACAACTTTGTCTAACTCATAATTAAAAGCTAAAACTTGTTTATTTGGAAGCTCATAACTTTCCCACATTCATTATAATCCCACATGACAACAGGTTAACAGTTAAAGATGTCTGGTTAGTAACTTCAGTTTGATGTCTTTGTTTACAGCCAGTTTTACCTGGAGTTCTTCTTTGTTATGCAGTATTTTGCAGAAGGTGAAACTTGTGATAACAGCGTTACCTGTTACCACAAAACAGGTAATGCTGTTACAAAACAAAAGTGTTTTACTGTCAATACCAACAAAGTTGCACATGTTTCCATTTGATGGTATGAGTGTTGCAGTTGAAACAAATTAATGCTAACGTCATAAACAGCAACATTAGAATTGGCCCAGTCAGTTGAGAGATTAGAAAAATGAAAACTTTCCAAACAAATAAAGTAACTGAAGATGTTGTCAGTCAGGAGCAGATGTTGATGTCAGCTGTCTATCCATGCAGAGTAGTCCTCACTGCTTCCACATGAGGAGGATGTATGTGGAAATGGAGGAAGCAGCAGTGAGATAGAGCAGCTGTTTTTCCTGATTTCTGGATGTTTTCTGGATGTAGTGTTGAGTGATCTGAACATAGAGAAGATACATACAGCATGTCTTCTGCACATGTTCA
This sequence comes from Ambastaia sidthimunki, assembly GCA_036877625.1. NCBI lineage: Eukaryota > Metazoa > Chordata > Actinopteri > Cypriniformes > Botiidae > Ambastaia > Ambastaia sidthimunki. The sequence continues at coordinate 2,081 of JAZGTK010007184.1, read as the reverse complement.
AATGTTAACACTCTGTTCCGGTCATCACAGAACAGGGTCAATGGGCAATAAATGTGCCTCCTGCAGTTTCATGTTGTCATGCATCTTCCTGTGTCCTTCCTTTCTCAGATTGTCTGAGAAAAATTCTCACAGAGCACCGGTCAGTTCAAATGAATGTCAAATGGTCAGATTGATAGACTTACTATAACTCCTTTGTTCTTATCATTTCTAAATGTTTCATGAACCAGGTACACAAAAGGACCTTGTGTTTTGTTTGTTATCAGTRAACATTTTTCACTTTCAGRAAATGTTTATTATCTATGTCAGGGTCAAACTAAATATTGTATAAGCCATTTTACAGTTTGAGCAACGTTTACAACCCTGTTACCAAATTTTGGTATGTTTAAAACCATGATTTAGGAGATTTTTATAGCAATAAACACTAAACAAGCATTCATATTAAATAAAAACTATAAAAAATTAACATGGTTGTAAATTAGAAATATAAATGATATTTGAGAATAAATTATAATAGACTGCTGTGTCATTTAAATTAGAACCTGTACTATAAAACTAAAAAACTAAGTATTTGCTGGATCACTTGGTTACAGTGAGTTGATAAAACAGTTTGTTGGCTGATTGCAGTCAACAGTGCAATTCCTGTAAAAACTGGAATAGTGTGAAAAAGGAATAAAGACTATTAACTTCCTAGCATGCTGTAAAGGTTTGTACAGATGTTTGAAGTTTAAATAGGGTAATAACATTTGGTTATAGGTTTGTGTACAGAAAGTTATAGTTCCTTTTACAAAGGCATGGTAGTTGTATGTCTAATGCTTTTAAAAAAGTAATGGGACGACAGGATGTGCTCTGTTTGTAAAACTGCAAAATCCAAGGTTAGCACTATGTAGAATCCATCATGTTATAATATCCACTGCAAAATCTATAACCTTGTCAATGAAGTTATGAGAGAAGAGGAAAATATGTACAGTTCTCAGGTGTTTACAATCAAACATTTGGCATTGTTTGGCTGATTAGCCTATAGTTCCAAAGTAAAAGTAATACAAAATACCGCAAAAATATCATGTTCAACCTGAACTTCCAAAACCTACAGAGATCAAAGCACGTGGTCAGTGGCTTTGTCATTAGAATTAAGAACAGACCTGTTCCCAAGACCCTCATTTTGGGTGCATCCTTTGGCAATCAGTGTCTCTAAGAACAATCCTCATTTTATATATAATTTTTCTGTTGAACAAGAGACATTTGGCCCTGTGTAAGGAAATCTGAACTCACCAGCCTTCATCAATGTAACCAGAACTTGACCAAAGAGCCATCAGATGAGATCAAAATATAGCGTCAGATTTCAAATGGCTGGTCACATCAGACACTGCTCAGGTCATGAATTAGACACAGATTAGGATGTGTCCTTATCAAAAGACACTGAAATTAAAGTGTTTATACTACAGTGTCTTCCCCCTTATTCCTCTGCTGAGATCAAGCAGATACACAATACCTGGAGAGAGCTGCCCGTTAGCTTTTCAGTTCATCTCAATGGCAGCTGTTCGGCTGAGGCATGTGGCCCTGGAGTTATGCAACCTGCATCACTTCCTGAAGTCACACAGTCTTCAAAGTTCATTACAATTAAGAATTCTGCCAGTCACATTTGCCATAAGCCAAAGCTACAGAGATTCTTACAGGTACTAAAAATGCTAAGCATTGTCAGATGTAACCAGCCTGGTTGAAGAGTTTTAAAGGTGGCATTTTGAATTGGCACAGCTTAGTGAGCAATTACATTGTATTCCGGTGTTGTCTTATCACTAGTCTTGCAAACTCATCTAGCTGTTAGACACCATTAAATGTTGCTGTATTACAGATTGATTCTGAGGTGAGCTGTTTGAGCGAGAGGATCGCTGTCCCTTTTGATGGTATCGTTTTGTCTGTAATCAAGGCCACTTTTTTGACGTTTACACAGGTGGGGTGACCTTTACTAAACAGAGTGCTTGAGCCTCATGGCATATACTGGTCTAGACCATTTGGGAGAGCAGAGACTGCGTCACGCATCATAAGCTGCATGTAGCAACTCTCAAAACACAAACTTTTGAAAA
>JAZGTK010007183.1:0-19713 GCA_036877625.1 Ambastaia sidthimunki | reverse complement strand
AACAGCTGTCTGCTGCGTCTCCATCTGGGACACAATGGCCTCTGAATACAACATGCTAATTAAACCAGGGCAGTAAACAAAGCCTCCTCAGAAGCTTCAATTCATCTCTGCAAGCTTGAAGGTCCATATCTGCTACCAGGAGACGCAGATACATGGTTAAAAGAAGGTTTATAAAGATCATTTTCTACACTTATCCAGACTTCAAAACCTTGACATTTGGTATTGTAACACTGCTAAGATTGGTGACTCGTGTGGATACATAGAATATAATAGAATAAAGAGACAAAAAATCCAAACCAAAGTGCCACTCAAAACAAATAGTAAATCATAAACTCACTTTATTTCTCATTTATTTAAAGTGAATGAAAAATAAAACAAATGTGGTGTTACAAATGAAAACAAATATTTACAACTGTGCAGCAACTGAATGTACGTAATTTTTAACACTACATAATCATACTGATACCCACTTATTCCCATTTTAAGTTTAGTAACAGCATAATAAATATGTTCTTTGCATGTACACTTTAATCTTGCAAAGACGATACATTTTAACAGAATGAAACTAAAATGGGGGTCAGCAGGTCCTCATTCATCTGCATCACATTATTTCCAGCAGAGCGGGTTAAAGGTAATTCAGCCTCTCCGCCAATAAGAACGCAGAAGCGTTTAACAGACGCGACGGACAAAGGGCGGAACTTTAGAAACAACTGACAGCGATTCCTCCAATCAAATCGAAGGACGGCATTACGCCGCTGGGCTCGCGTCCAATCAGCCGCGAGTGAGGTTGGTTCTGCATGTGTGAGTTCTCAGGTTGAGGCAGATTTGATTCACTCTCGTCCTCACGTCTGACCGGCGCTGCCTCACGCTCATCTCTGCGAACGCTCTAATCATCATGTCTGACGCCGCTGTTGACACCACCAGCCCTGAAGTCACCGCGAAGGTAACTTTCATTCAGAAGTATCTACACACTCGAATAAGCTGCTGTTCATCTGGAAATGTGGAGCACGTCAGTGAAAGAAATGACATCTTCATCAATGTTCATATACATGCGCGCAGGAAACGTTATATAACTGTTATCCAAACAGCGTGAAAACATCAGTAAGAACTTCACTCATGTTTGGATTGTCACGGCTCGCGCCTGTAGATGAAAAGATGATCATTGACGCACACGCGCTGTTCTGTCAGAAATAATGAAATGTGCGGAATTCAGCTGTTTCCGCTCGTGTCTTTATTCTTTCGGCTTTTTTCCGGTAATTTATCTGCGCCGCGCGGTTAGGCGGGAATATCGCTGCCGCGTGCCACGGAGTGCTCGCACCCGCCCCCACCGGTCTCCTCCGAGCGCGCTCCCTCCTTTTGTTTCACATCGGCCCGTGAGCGCGCATGCGCAAGCACGATCTCCTCAAGGAGGAAAAGAGGCAACGCGCACTTCATACTTCTTATACAGTGATATTACACGTGTGTGTCCACTGGAACATACAGTCTTCTCTGTTCATACAGGAAAACTCGTCAGATGGTTTATTAACAGTAACTTTTGCTTGTTTCAGGAACTGAAAGAAAAGAAGGAGGTGGTTGAGGAGCCGGAGGAGGCAGTGAAGGAGAATGGCACTGAAGAAGCACCTGCTAATGGAAATGGAACAGTAAGTAAATTTCCCAGCAGGCCTTGTGGCTTTTGTCTCTGAGCACTGGTGTGTTGTGCAGCACCGCCCCCCCGCTGCTCTTTGTTTAGGGTTCCAGAATTGACACAGATGCACATTTTGACATGCGTTTCCACAAACTGGGCCGCAAGTGACTTTAATAATGACGTTTATGTGACTGGGAAGTTATTACTGCTATACATAATGTCTGGACAACTAATCACATTGTCTTTAATCCCAAACTCATCTGATGTGATTACAGACTTTGTATTAGTTTCACTCGTGGTGTTTTCTGTCTAGACTAACGGTGCTTCACATGAAGAAGAAACCAAAGATAATGAAGAGGCTGGAGAAGATGAGGAGGGTGAGTTTGTCTCAGTAACTGTGCATTTAGCTTTTTCATTACATATCTCTCACATTATCTCTGAGGATGTTTCATGAACTGTTTTGGTTGTGTTGAGCAGCAGAAGGAGAGGAAGAGGAGAACGGTGCTGAGGAAGATGCAGATGGACATCCTGTGAAGCGTCCGGCAGAAGAGGGGGTGGGTTCAGCTATCGTTTTGATATTTCACAACACAGGGGTGCAAATCAGCAGTTTTACCTTATTGTCTCTGCTTTCTTTCAGGAGGCAGTAGAAACAAAGAAACAGAAGACAGATGAAAATGGAGACTTCACAGAGGCTGAAGTCCAGGCCTGAAAGCTGCCGGCTGTCCAGCAGATCTGTCTGTGAGGTCATTCAGACCTAGTAGAGTTTGTGCTTTCTGTATGTTTCACATTCTTCTGCCGCTAAAAGTCCTTTTAATGCAACGGAGGCCTGTGACATCATGACCCTGTTTGTATGACCTTATTTATTGGTGTAGGACCAACATTTAGAAACCTGTATTAAAACGGTTAAAAAGGTTATTTTAAAACCTTCTTAAAAAACTGATTTTAGCTCAGGTTTATTAAGCACACATTCTACTCTGTTATTTGACCAGCGGATATACACGCAAGCTACTGAAAGCTAGAGGTTTCCTGTCATTTTCGTGGGTGACATGTCTGATTTACTGAAGACCAAAGATGAGTTTTAAGCAGGGGCTAATAGACAGTTAACCTGGTTTTTCTGCTAGAGGTTAATCTCTTGCTTTGGAAGAGCTAACAGATGGTTAATGTATGTGAGGGACAACACAGATCATACCCCCTTTTCTCAGCAGCCTCTAACCTGTTCTTTAACCCCTTTTTAAATCTAAAGGTTTTTGGTCTTTTGTTTCGAATGCATTTAAAAGGATTGTATCTTCCTATCCTGATGTACAGTTTTGGGTTTTTTTGTTTTGTATGGGATGTGCAGAATGAAAGCAGTATAACAGAACAATATGCTGGTGTTCTTTAAGTCCTTTAAGCACATTTTTTATGATTGTTTTGGTTGCTTTTGACAACTGCTTTGTATAGTTTGGTTTAGGATTATAAATAAAATCTGTCTTGTCTTTTTAAAACAAGAGCCTCTTGTTTTTCTTTAACCATATGTGGATTGTAAATCATTTATGAGCTGCTTGAAGCAAGATTGAACATGCTGAATTTGAAAGCAGGATCCCCCAAACCCCCCATATCTTGGTCAAGGTGTAACCTTGCAACTAGTGTTCAAATGTTACTTTAAGGAAAACTGGAAGAGCTTTTCTAGAATTGAAGCAGATAAGGAAGTTATAAACTGGATTTGGGATTCTGTATAGTTCAGTTAGCAAGACCGGACAACCGTTTGTGACCCCTCTGCGCCCTCTAGTGCTTCAACCCGTGTGCTACAACTTCATGGATGTATTTAAATGATTTGGACACCCACACATATTTTGGCTCTCACCCCCATATTGTATGAGGTTTGACCAGAAATGAAAGTCAGTTTAATATAATTTTATTTTTAAGGTTTGTTTGGAAAAGCTACGTACGGGAGTTGCTAACAACAGCATTGTGATGTTAATAATACTGTATAATGTATACTGAAGAAAACATTTTCTGTCTTTGGATATACATATATATATATTTATGTAAATCATTTCATTCAAATAAAGACAGACAGGGTCTAAAATTATTGACTTTTAAAGGTACAGATAGATAACAACCCCCTAAATTATCTTATAGAAAATGTAAACTTTAATTTGTGGTTTAGGGTCAACAATACCACAGTGTATATAAATACATAACATTCACTTACAGTAAAAATATTAAGATTGTACGGAAAAATAATTTGTGGGTTTTATTAACTTTCAGAACGTTGTTGTAATATGCCCCGCCCCCGATCGCGTTTGTATTCCTGACCTTGTGATTGGCTGTAACATGTGTCACTCACGTCATGTCTCACTCTAGTGGGCGTGTGTATAAAAGTGCGGCGTGTGTTTGTGTGAACAAAAAACAGTAAGAAATGTTAGAAAACAACCAGCTGAAAAGCGCCACAGAGGTGAAGCTACCTGAAGTGTTTATACAGAAGACAGATGTTCACCTAGCAAACTGTCAAACTGTATTTCGGGTGCTTGTGCACCTTAAATACTACATATTATCACTTAAATGTTTTTCTGCATCAGAAATCTGATTTTATTTCTGCAGATGATGGAGGTGGGCTCTCTGATCAGATGGTGGGTTTCTGCTGAGGTCTGGTGTCAGGTGTGTTGCTGGATGAAGTGTAACGGTGTGGCTCTGGTTGGAATTGGACCTGAAGAAACAGGAGTGAAGGAGGATTCTTCAGAGATGGCGAGTGCGTCTGGTTCTTTTATTATATGTTAAGTTTGTGGACATTTTTGAATTGATATTTGTACTGTTCTATAACTTCAGCACCACTGTACAGTGCAAGAGAAACAGATACTGAGAAGATACTTTGGATTTGAAATTCTTTACTGAATTAATGATCATCTCTTCTTAAACAGCACATGGGGAAAGTTTGGTTTGAATAGTCATGTTTATGACCTGTTGCTATGTTTACTGTGCTTACATTAGCGCTCTCAGGCTCCTTATTGCTATGACTCCTTAACTTTTCCTGTTTGAGGAATCTAAGTTAATGAAAGAAAACTGCTACAAAGACTAAGACTTTATTTAAGGCTTTATTAAGGCAATTACCTTTAAGTTTTACACAATGTGCACAAAAGGTTTAAACTGCTGTTGACCAGATGTTTTTTTAAGAAAGTTTTTTTTGTTAATTAAATGCATTTCATGAACACATCAAAATAAACACAGACATTAACAATTTGCTAACACGGGTACAATGCAGTAAATATACATCCTGCCGCAATGGGAAAGTTCGTGAAATAGCCTTAAAGGCATTTATAACACACAAACCGACTTCACGTGATCTTTACAATGTAAAGCGTCTGGTCACATTTGTTTGTGGTGCAGAGAGGATTCAGAAGAATGAATAAACAAACATGTCATTATTTCAGGAGATGGAGTTTAGTTTAATGTTGTAGTTACGCAAGCACACGATTCTGGTTCTGTATCTTTGAACTCATAATCTCTTCTGTGGACTGAAGAAGCTGTTATAACAGAGCTGAACGTGTAATTGCGTGTGGTGTCACTAGAGGGCAGAAGAGCGTCACATTTAGAAGGTCCAGCGCGCTCAGAACCTTCAGAAAACAAATGTGGTCACAAAATTTGGTTGTTGCATGAATATATTTTTTGGAATTCACAAACTAAAATTGTAATTAAAATCTATACTGTTATTACTACCACCATGCTGTATGAATTAAACAATATTTAAATAATGTATCTTTTTTGTTTTACATTATTATAATGGAAATCCTTTAAAAACAGATATTCTGTGTCTTTGTTCTCTGTGAGATGAACTGAATTATTGTAAATAACCTTGTTAACAGAGTTTAAACTGTCTCTAAATGCTTCCGTAACACTCCCTTATCACTCACTATTTCTTCAGGTGGAGAGAAGTTTCTTCATTTTGTCCAGAAAACACCTGCAGACAGTTTATCTTTTGATGACATCACCAAAGCTCTTGGGATTTCAGCCAATGTCCTGCGTGGAGAAAAGCCACAGGTACGACAGGAAGCCATTACTAGGTCAAATCAATAAGGTCAAGCACTGCGTGAAAAGTGATTATATTTCTGAGGTTATATTTCTGGGCCTTTTCTCAGATGGTTGTAGAAAAAGAGCTGCACTATATTACAGTAATAGTTATGTTGAATTTTTACTAGAAATTTAAGCAAATTGTGAAACTGACCAGAGACAAGCTTACCCTGTTTTATTCAACTCTTTGAATTCTAACTTACTGATCCACATTCAAGATCAGAATGAAGTACACAAATGTGCAGTTAGAAACTGGAAGTTGTGTAATGACGGGGTCAGTCTTGTTTTTGCTGTTTGAATAAACAATAACTGTTTTGTAAAGACAAGCACACATCTGTCTGAACACTGATGTTTTTCCTGCTGTATGTAGCTGCTAGTAAAGTGACTGTGGGCTGGAGCAGTTGTGTAAATGGTCTTGTTAAACACTTGATGATCTGGTTTAGTGTGATGGCAGCCACACTGAGGCTCTGTGGAGAACCTGAGATAACAGTACAACTCGCCTTATAACCAAACACACTAAAAGCAACAGCAGTGTTTCTGTGCGCTGTTATTTCTGTTACTGACGGGCTTTTGACGGTGATGTGCAGTTCCTAACGTCACGTCCGCTCTGATGTAAGGGGTGTACAGTGAAGGGGTATATATGAATGTGAAATATGAAGTCAAGTATGGTGTGTTCATATTTAAACTGAATTCATGTGTCTCTCTGATGAAATCTGAGAAGAATCAGACTAAATGATGATAGGATACAGAGTATAAATGTGATGTTGGTCAACAGTTTTAGCCCGTCTGTAACATCTGTAGAAAAGTCTCCCTTATTTAAGAGTCACTAACATTCCAACAGAGTGCAAGGATCATGTGAGAATATGACTCTGGGCCATTTCTTCCGTTTGTATTTTTTGTCATTTGTTTAGTCTCAGCAGTGCTACAGTAAAACATTTTCAGAAAGATCCATTGTGCACCACACCTCTACAACTTCAACAGACCTTTGCTCCGTACACAGAATAAACATGGTGTCACTCACCAGAGTATCTCAAAGCAGACCTTCTTCAAGAGTCTTCTTGAGTTGGTTATTGTTGTACCACCTCAGGAAGGAAAGGGCCCAACAGATATGATCAAGGACACCTGGGGCCTCAACGTGATTGCGTCACTGGGTGTAAAACTGTCTCTGAGGCAATGTTGATGCAGAAACCACTCAACAGTCTAATTCTAATGAATCAAGAACAATGAGGAGTATTTCCAGTAATGTAGTGAAGATATGAAAGAAACTGCTGTACTTTTGAAACAGACCTCTGTGGTTTTGAAGTTGAATAACAGGACATGTAGATCCTTTATTTCTGATGTCACTTCCCCTCTCCTGGTTGGGTGGGAGTGCAGTGGTTGGTGTCTTACAGCCATAAATGTAGTTAAACATCAACCCACCCATGAAAGCTATTTCAGCTTTAAGAACCATTAAAAAATAATTGTTCTTCAAAGGTTTTTAGGTTCAGTTTAAAGAACTCTCTTTTCATGGATCATTAAGGGTTCGGGAGGTAACTGTAAGGCTGTTTCTGTCTTTGTGGAGAAGTTTGGTTGCATTGGTTACATTATAGTTCTCAAAATAGTCTTCCGGTCGGTCTAATAGGGTCATGGAGAGCAGGAAAAAAAATGCAGATAATATATAACAAACAAAATTTAAAAACATTTTGTTGGGCTTTAGTAGTTCATACTGTGAAATAAACCATTTTGTACACAGCTACTGTGTTGATGTTCTGTGTTCAATCGGAAGCGGAACTATTTGCTGTAATGAATCATGTAGCTGCTTGTGTGGCATTAGACTGGAAAAATCTTCTGAAACTTTCGTTACGAAGAGACTTTAAAAGCTCTTTGTGACTGTGACCTTTAATAATGGTGTGCACAAATCTCCAGATTTAATGATACCGTTTTACACCATCAACCACTTAGTGATGAATATTTTGATGTCTTTTACAGTGTAATGAAGATGTTTGCATGAGATAGAAGATTCAGTGGTCCTCAGGGGATGAGGGAACAACACATTATGGTGTTTGAAGGTCACTGGTGTTTACGTGGTGTTTTTTCTGCAGTCTGAGAAGGAAAGAATGAAATTCTTTTAAAACTGATACTTTAAACCTGTAAATTTAAATGTAATTGTTTTAATCATTAAGCTTTTTGAGTTATTAATGTATTGATCAGCTTACAGGACATTGAGTTGTTTTTAATGTGTTTTAGATGTCTGATGTTGATCAGTGAACGTAAGGTTTTTAAGGTTTGAAACATAAGGTGTTTCAGTAAGTCTCTTGTTGCTTGTTGAATCTGTCTGAATCTTCAGCCTCCTGACTGAAGCTGGTAATCAATGGAGCACTAAACAGCTTTACAAATGTGTCATTTGTACTTTGTACTGCTTTGCACCAGTGAGAGTTAATAGATGTTTCATTCTTAATGAGATTCTCATCTGAAAATCAGTATTTATGATTTCTGTACATTTCCAAACTCTTTTGAGGTAATGTAACATGTTGAAGTATAGGTTATTTAAATATATATTCTTGATATCCTGTTGTTTGTATTTCGGCATGTATTTTCACAAAAGTTTGGTACAGAACATATGTTTACTGTTTTTCAATTTAAAAAGCTAAATTGGCAGTTTATGGATGTTGAGTATTAGACAGAATGAATGTGTAAAACTGTGGACATGCGAAATTCTTTCATTGTTCAATGTCTGTCCATAGAACAGAAATGCTTAACAATCTTGATGAGGATTCTGGCTGGACTGCTGTGTTGTGATGTGTTTGCATTACTTTACATAAAATGATAAAAACATTGACGTTGCAGCTGAAATAACAAATGCATAAAAAAGTTTTGTTGCTTTACATATGTTTATTTTTGAAGAGTACATATTTCTCATATATATATATACGATAACTATATTTTTCATAAGGTTAAGTAGTTAAATAATATTTTTAAACCATATATTTTTGCTTGAACAATCAATATTGGCAGAACAATATAATTAAAGCATTCACTTAGAAACTTTTTAAATGTATATAATCTCAATCAACATATATCAATAACATACTTAATCAATATATTTCAACAGTCAACAAGTCTGTATACAGAATAAGATCATCTCCAGATATACGCATGTGGCAGCAATGAGAGGTCATGTAGCATCTCAACATGGGGGTCAATCAACAAACAAGAAATTATGTTTTTTTATGACAGACACATTTCCCCTCTAATATTTATGAGAATTTTTCTCTTGGTATTTGTTGCACTGCTTCTAATTTATGATGATTTATATGAATCACTGTATTGCAGTAGCGACAGTCATGGAATAATGCAACAAATTCTAGTTGTTCTATAAATAGGCTTCATTCTTCATGCTAAATATAGTTTCCTTTTTTTTTTTTGATGAGGAGACATATGACCTGAAGAATCACAGAATCATGTTTCTGATGCAGCTGATAAACATATTCATAATGTCCCACAATGCACTGCAGGCAGTTCCTGACTTTATCATTAATCATAATCTCATAATCTAATTTCAGAAACATCTACACAATGAAGACACACTAAATGCAACAACACACACATGCTATTATTCAGTTCACACTTGTACTCTTTAAAGTTTTTTTTCTGGCACTTGTATAAATCACAAAACAGGATTTTATTTAACTGACGCTATACAAAATATCTATTTGTAGATTTTCTGGAAAGTACATTAGCAATCCGTGGCAGAGCTGTTTCACTCAAAGTCAACATGAAAGACTTTCATAACCCATTTTATTGTTGTAATGTGCAGTATTTGTGTTTATACTAAGAAAAAGACCTGACTGGATGGTGAAACGTGGTCTTAAGACGACAGGCAGGTTATGGGAGGGAAACGTGTGCACTGATGAATCGTCTGCCATGAGCCAGAAACATGTATTAAATCAAATCTATTTATGTTGACTTTGTATAAACAGGTAGTTTATATATTATTTGTTCTATAAAGTCAAACTGCACAGCAGATAAGAACATTGTTTGCTACTAATGATGAAATTCACTTTAATTAAATCCAGTTGGGATTTTAAGATGTTTATTATTCCAACAATATTACCATTGTTTCTAAATTGCATTCTCTAAACTTCTGTGTCTTAGGTTTGTTAAGGTTTAAATCCCCCAGATCAGATTTTGTTTTGCTGCTGTATTTTTTAATAAGTCAGGAGATACATTATTTATTATTTATTTGCCATTTTCTCTCTATAAACCTGCTGTGTTTATAGTAAAACGCTTGTTTTTTAACTATTTAATTTGTTAAAGTCATCTGCATCTCGTGTGCATCAAACAGTCTGTGCCGTTACAGTGATGTTGAGGTTTTGAACTGGCAAACGATGAGGCTTCAAAGGTAGATAAAAACATTCACATGATAAAAGTCTCTGTTGTGAGAGATAACAGTCATAATCAATAACCCAAAGCAACCCCGTATTTCCCCTTATTGACTCCACTAAGCTTTCTGACAACCCAACAGTCCGTTTCTTCTTCTGTGGTGGCAATCTGACGTTCGTTTGATCTTTTTCTTCAGCTCATTTTTAACTCTTCCTTCTGTTTAGTTCTGCTGTCGTTACTGCTCAGAACAGTCAGCAGATTTGACTGGATCTCTAATGAGAAGATTGTTTTCATACAGAGTTCATCTCTGAGGAACTGCTGGCTGTCATTTCATCTGCTACACTAACACACCAACATTAACCACATTAACCGTCATGTTCTCTCTGCACATCAGTGTATGACGTTCAACTTCACTTACCTCCATAAAATCACCCCCAAACGTGATCCGTTCACCTATCACATCCTCCTGTCAGTTAACCACAAGCTAATGGGGGTTACATGCCACCTGTATGTATAGAATCTATCTGTTGCTGTGATGTGGTTAACATGAGTCTGTAGCAGGACTGTGAGGCAGCACTAAACTATTAATGGACAAAAACACAAATCTTGCTATGGATTTAACAGTCTTAAAGTTTTCAGGTAATAGTTACAGATGGCTAGTTTACATAAGTTAAGCCCTCATATTTAACCACATACAAACAGATGTGAATTGTAGCACATATATTAGCACAACGGCACTTGATAAGACTCGTCTATTTTGCTGCATTTGCTGCAAATATTTCAAAGCGGTTTATTGTGAAAGGAGAGATGGTGTCTTGACTGCAGTTGTGTCAGGTCACAATCTATGTGGGCTTCAGGCCTCCAGGCTGATTCTGGAATCTCTAAAGCACAACAGATATTTTCTTGTAGAGCCGACAGAATCTAAAGCCAAGCAAGGGATTTATCTGTTTACATAATCTGTTAAAATAATTTCATTTTGCTCCGTGTCGATAAGCCTTGTTACAATTAAACTATTTTGCATCCACGTGTCTCGGGTGCCAGGATTAATAATGTATGAGAATAAACCTGCAAACAAGATGAATTCTAGCTAAAAGTCTCTTTCACACTGGATAAGAAAGAATGCGTCTGTTTTAAAACAACACCCTGACGGTGTACGTTCACTACATCTGCACTGGTTGGTTATATGTGCGCTGTAAGTTCACAGTAAACATCTATGTAGTCACATATGTTGGTGTTTAACATTGTGGTTGTTTCTCTCACATCAGACATACATACAGGCAGCTACCACCGTGGAATAACAGCACAACATCATCCGAATGACTCTCAGTGGTGGTAAAATATAGACAGACGGCAGGTTACCACACTCGACATTTCTCCTCTGGATTCATGGGGGTTCCTCGTTCACAGCGGAACGCTTCTGAGAACGCTTCGAAGTTCTGCAGGGATCCGAGAACCCTGTTTAAAGAAAACATCTAATCATAGCACTCGCTGTTTCATAAGAACCTGCATACAGAGACCCTGCAGAGTAACTGGACACTTAAGACACTTTAAATGTCACTGCATTAGAAAAACAAAATATCAAAGCTGGTCTGAACAGAATTCATGTTCCGAACCATTTTCGCATTCACAGCCAATCTGGCCCTAAAGTGATTTGTAGTGAATGTATGAAGTCACACAGATGTCTATCAGAGTAAACGCAGATGAAGATCAACACATTACCTCTGAACACTTTCCAATGATGTTTGAGATCTTGAACTTGATGTCTAAACATTAAATTATTGTAAATAAATGGCAATTTCCTGTCATATTTAATACATTTTGAATGTGGTTTGGTGTATGTCTAAATACTATTAGGGGCCACAGTAACTATTTGATCTTTATTTAAAAATCTTGCCTGAACTCCAAAGGACTGTGTGGATCTGTTCTGATAGACTGTATGGCGTATTCAGGACGGCAAGCACCACACCAGACCTACAGCCAGAAAGAAACTCTGATATTAATCAAATAACCACTGAGAGACTGTTTAATGCACTTACTGTAAGACATGAAACATCTAACACAGAACATTTTTAACAGACACACGACACACATTTTTCAGTCTGCTAATACGAGTCTATTTTGGCCATAAATCCTGAAAACTTGCTTTCATAAAGTCAGTCCTTGCAATCCAAACTCATTTCATTGGATCGTGTGTGATTCTGTCTTTAATTTCATGCTTTAAGATTACATTAAAGAGCCTGCAGTCATTTCATCTTCAGAGGTTAAGCAGCACCAGTTTCATTTGATGCGGTCTGATCAGAGTCACCTTGTCCAGGCATCAGTCTTGTGAACACACCGGCATCTTAAAGTCAGACTAACTGCTGCTCACATACCTGTGCAAAGTTCAGAAAGAAGAGCTGTTTGTGATCCATGTCCAGTCCGGGAAGACGAGGCTCCTCGCCCTCCCGCTCCACCCACTTCATATACGCCTAAAATCACACACACACACACACACACACACACTGGGTTTTCATTCTATAGACATAGTGGTTTTTATACTGTACAAACAAGTATGTACTGTACTGTATGATGTATGAGCTTGTTTCCTGGTGGAGACATAAAATTTCTAAATTTGTGGAGACATTTGATCCCCATAACATGAAAACCAGGACTACACACACACATAAACACACACAAAACTACATTTGTAGAGTTTGTGAAGAAAATATGAGTCATGCATGCCTGTGAAAAGTGTATGTTGTAGGGGGCAGTCGGATGCTTTGCTTTGTGGTTGCTAATGTGGTTTTCAGTTCATTGCTATGCAGGTTTTTTGTGATTTTTCATGTGGTTTCTTACAGGCCCAATCTATATAAAAGCATCTATATAAGTATATAAGTGCTAAAATTGACTTGAGTCGTGATGATTTGAACCTTATATGCTTGACGGACTCCACCGTTGTCTGCGATATTCTCTCCTAATGTTGTGATGCCACTGACCTGCAACAACATCAGACACAAATGTGAAAAGTGTTTGAACAGAATGATGTCATGAATCTCTTGCTCTTTTAAAGCTCAGGACTTCTAGTGGAATTCTCAGTTATGTTCATTAAAGTTCAATGTGGATGAGAATATGTGAGTTAATACTGATGTCTCATGACTTTAGATTTTGGACTGATATTTTGGCTGTGTACAGTGTGAGTGAATGTATAACAGCAGTTCTGGTTTGCTTTGCTTAGCTTTGCTCTCTACTGTCTGTGTAGGGAGCAGCTTTCTTAGACAACAAACAGACTGAATGGGACCTGAATGTAAGAATTACGTTCAATGTAGTAAACAATTGTCAGCTTACATTTTGGCCTCCTGCTAGTTTCCAGCTGAATTTGCTGTACTGCTCCACCATACATTTAGACTGATCTTCAAAGTGCTCTGCAGAATAGTTACTCCACCAGTTGTTCATGTTTCCATCTTTGTCAAAGTTCCGGCCTGCAGAAATAAACCGGTTTTAATTTCCCAATCTGAACCATATTTTAAAGTGCTGCAGTAGCTGTTTTGTGTGCTGGTCCAATGAAGAACAATTTATCAGTGATGTTTACAAGCCCTCCTGTAACACAGCATTTCATACATCACACAGAAATGAGATCATCACAGGCTGATAATTGGTACAATCCATCAGATGAGGTCTGTATTACCGTGATCATCAAATCCATGAGTGATTTCATGTCCTATAACCATCCCAATGCCTCCAAAGTTCAGAGCCTGCAGCTGTTTCTCGCTGAAGAACGGAGGCTGTAAGATACCAGCCGGAAACACTGAAACACACACAGGCAAACAGACTTCAGCACAGGTGTTCAGCACAGGTGTTCAGCACAGGTGTTCAGTACAGTGACTGGGCCTGAAGGGAATTCATTTTAATGAAACAGAGATGTGTCTTCAAATACGAGCGCATGGAGTGGATTCTTACATATTATGTATGTATGTGTGTATATATATATATATATATATATATATATATATTTGTGTGTGTGTGTGTGAGTGTGTGTATATATATATATGTAAAGCAGCCTATAATGTGATGTTGGCGATGTATAGTGGACAGTAAATGTTCTGTATAAGAGAAAGATCAGAGCGATTTAAACTGCGCCGCCCCCAGTACAGCTGCCTCTCTTTCAAACTGCAATTCAGCCTCAAGTGTTTCCTAGATTGTCCAAGAACATTAAAATGTGCAATCGAAGAGCAATTATGTGGAAATTTCTCCTGCTGAAAATCTGCATAATCACCCTGCTTTTGTAATCTGTGTATTAACACGGCCTGAAGCTCTGGGCTCTCTGAAGCACAAGCTCTGTGGCCACTGGAGCCTGAAACTAGCTTTGTTTTATCTATAAGAGAAACGCACAATGGGTCATTATGGCAATAGGCTGAGAAAGCATTTCTGTCAAGAGCTCTCATAGCTTAATATGACCAGAACAAATACTTCAACTGTGAACACTGTGTGTTTTGGTTTGCCACTGACTGGTTTCTATTGTGTGAATAAATGACAGTGTATTAATGCTGTGAGTGTGAATTTACCGATCTGGTTTCTGTTGTGCGAATAGAAGGCGTTGACCACAGCAGCACCGATGATCCACCTGAAACATTACAGAGGGTGATGGGTTCAACACTGATGGGTTCAGAGAGAAACATGAGTAACACTGATGGGTTCAGAGAGAAACATGAGTAACACTGATGGGTTCAGAGAGAAACATGAGTAACACTGATGGGTTCAGAGAGGAAACATGAGTAACACTGATGGGTTCAGAGAGGAAACGTCTTCATTGGGTTCAGATGTTATTGATGATGTCATACATGTGCGGATCCACTGGCTCTCTCAACTTCTTATGACCTTTCTGTGCTGATGCGGCCAAGTTTTTCAGAACATTCTCAAAGTAGTTTTCCTCACTAAAATTTAACTGTGTGGAGAGAGAGAGAGCGAGAGAGATGCAGTCAGTAATTATAAGTGAATTTCTGTTTAATCTGTCAATTTTATGTGAATCAGGCATTAGGTTGGTTTGAATGGTAATTATATCATTGATCTTGAGTTTGCATACGTGAGTATATTCCTCATCCAGCTTCTTATTTTCCTCCTCCAGGATGTGGTCGGGATAACCTATCTGTTCTGATATCGCCATGGCCTGAAATATCAACGCATTCATCACAGACTGATGTCATTGTGAGGATATTAATATATGACCATCCACATATTCTACAATCATCTACAGGGTGACAAAAGGAAAATAAATTAGGAATGTTTTTGGTGCAGGACATTTTGATACGTCAATTAGACTTATATGGAAAGAAAAACATGCGGTTGGCCACCGCAAACATCTCACCTTCTCTCTGGCTTTTTCTTTCGACTGTTCATCCATCCAGCTGAGCTCTTCCAGCGTCTCCACATACGCTTTCTGAATCTTCTTTATCAGATCACCCACCTGAGTGACGGTGGAGACACTTCAAACATACGGGACCATTTAAACATGCCAAGGTAAGTGTAGTCATTAAATCTAATCCCCATCACCACAAATCACCATCACACCCTTCAAACGAATTCTTACTTTACTCTGACTGGCAACGGTAAGTTACGGTAAGTTGCAGTAACCTGCAGTTTTATGTTTCTAACAGAGATGGCGGTAGAGATGCGGAAATTACAGATTAACGCAGGTTGTTCATCTCAGGTTATTGGTCTGTGTTCACTGTATGTTGCTTTAGTGAAAAGCATCTACTAAAAATCTAAGCAGTCCATGTAAAAGTGATGCAAGTATTACGTAAAGCACTAGAAGAGTTTCCTGTTATGTCTGCTGGTGTTTTGGTTTTACCATGCGTTTACTGTTTCCAGAGAAGGTTGCCCGGACGTACAGAGCCCCCACAGCGTTCTCCATGTTACCCTGAACATACCGGACACAATCTCTCCATCTCGCCTCTTCTACTGTTGTGCCGTGCAAAGCCTGAGACACACACACACACACACACAATGGAATATTTATGACTAACAGTGCTCCACGCAGATTGTGAACATTTAGACTCAGTTTTATGTCAAATAATACGTTACCGTGCATTTAAATGGTGCAGTATTACCCAAAGCAAAAAGTTAGCATTGTTAGTAAATGCATACCAAAACTGATGTATAGTACAACAATGCTGATAATATATTCTTAGAAATGTGGTTCACTATCTAGAAATCTGTGCAGCAGTTTGAAACATAACCACAACAAAAACATGTTCATGACTTGAGCGGAACAAATTACACCATTTACAAATCAACCATTGACAAACTCGTATAGTTTGACCCATAATTAGTTATATTAGACAAATAATCAGACTCATATGTTTCTATCATAATGGAGGAAATCAGTATTTGAACTGCTGTCAGTTTTACAGGTGAGTTAAATGTTGAACTGACCTTTCTGTAATGCGCTCTCACATCTTTGAAGCGACGGCTGAGGCTGCTGACTCTCTCCATGACCAACATCCAGCCCAGATAGTTCTGCAGAGTCCTGCACGGATCACATGACACAGTGTCATCTGCTGTATTATATTCTTAATGATTCATAAAGCTGCTTAAACACTTAAACCATTCAAAAGTTTTCTGCTTCTCACGTTTCAGAAGAAGTTCTTCTATAAAAGAACCTAGTCATTTGTTTTCTGGAGTTTTAGAGTCAAAGATTTCGGTACGAACTCAAATGTTTCTCATAAAATTCTTACAAGATCAATTTATCTGAGTTATACTATCCACATCAAAGCTTTGTACTTTTACTGTTTGTTAACAGTTGTTTTTGTTTTGTAGGGATTTTCTGAGGAACATTGCCCATTTGAGCATCACCTGCGACTGTGTTTGGACAGAACGTCACTGAGTTTCTCCAGGTAAGGTGTGCCATACACAACGATGGGTTCCTCTGGTTGCACCCTAATAGAAACACTAGACATGATTCCCTGGATGTAGCGTGTCCAATTAAATCCCTGCAGTTAACGAAGGCAGCAAAAACAACACTCCTGTCAGCCAATCAGATTTGTTAGGTTTACAGCTATGGTTGGTTAGAATTTTGTTGTTGTCTCTGAAAAGCACAAGCAAGCTTTACTTTCCTGCACTTACGTTGAGGTTGAAGGTTTGCTGCATCTCTGTGAGGGTCATCTTGTTGTACAGTACAGTGATGTCATTGCGTTCCTCTGCAGGTGAGGTAGCCTGTCCGGAAAATCAGACATCACACTGGACTGGACATAACAACGCAGGCCTGAGTTTGGGGTGGGGCTTCTTTTTTATTTAACCAATGGCAGATGAGGGGAGTATTTCAAAACTCAGCAGCTGCACTCATGCATTGTTTTGTCCTGAAACTCACATTAGCGATGTCCGTCTCGAGCTCCAGCACTTGAGTCATGTCCTCCCACACGCGCTCTTCATCTTGGGTCAAGTTTCTGTCTTCTCGTGCTATCTTTGCCATGGAAACCATGAACTCCAGGTAGGCCTTGCGCACCTGCCCACAAAGATAAACAACAGGGAAGGTGTTGATTCACGTAATTATAACTGGAGCAAAAAACGAGACGGCGTATCTCACAAAAAGACACAAAACCTTTTTATAATTCCCATCACTCAGGTAATAATCTCTTGAGGGCATTCCTAAAGCCGGCTGGTCAACCTGTGAGAACAGATCGATGTTGATTTAATTACTAGATCATTTGTTTGTGACTCTTTCAACAATTATGTAAAACGACATTGTGAAAAATCTGTCTGGATTCCATTTGTTTGTCATCATGAGATCATGCAGTAATGGACGAATCATATTTAAACCAGCAGATAATCACTTATGTCATGTTTTATTAGCTCATGCTTCAGATGTCAATACATGTCCAAAAATCATCATACATGTCCAAAAGACAATGATATTTCTGTGGTAAACCTCCTGAAAACAAAAGTAGTGCTTGTGTATTTAGCGGACACTGGAACTGACATCGTGAATTTGGATCTTACATGGATAATGTGGCGACTTGAGTCACGATCGTCCGGCCACACAAACATTTCCAGCACAGCTTTCTTACTGTACTGAGCATTCAGAACGGCCAGCGTGTCCTCCAGACTCCAGCACTCTTCTGTGAAGACGTTACATACAGTAACAAACACTTAACGAAACGCAAGTAACTCTTGAACATGGACTTGTGTACAGAGTCTTGTTAAGATGTTACAGCCTTTCACAACTACTGTACATATATTTGACTTTTCTGCATGATTTTAAAATATTTAATATTATTTTTATATTATTTTTATATTTAATAAATATAAAATATTATAAAATATTGTTATTTTAATAATGATTTTAATATTTTAATATGAAAACATACATATTGGATATTTTAATATGTACTCTATTTAATACTATTATATCATTTATGCTTTATATAGTTAAATGGAAGTCGGATCAATTGCCTCTTCATGCTTACATGAGTTAATGTGAACTGGTCAGTGTTGATTCTACTCAATTTACTGTTCTCCAAACATACACAAATACAGCCCATTTATAACATTAGACAAATGCAATGAAATATAATAACAAATCTATCAGCATCAAGTGTGTGTGTGTTTGGGTGCTCTCTCTCTCTCTCTCTCTCTCTCTCTCTCTCTCTCTCGTGTTTATTCTGTGTAGATGAGCTGCGGTTCTCTGTGAGTGAATCAGAGACGACAGCTGCGGTACCTGATGAGCTGTTCCAGCGCTCAGAGGCCACAGGCCAGTCACCGACACTGTCCATGAGTCTGAGCAGAGGCTGCGAGTCGCGCTGCTCAATCACAACTGCAGGGGGCGGCAGAGAGACAAACACGGTCGCTGTTTAACAACGGTCTTGGCCTTGAAAACATTTTCCCACAGGCATTTAAAAATGTGAGTACAGCTCAAACTATTAAAATGAATAAAGCTAAATATTTCTGTGTACATACATGAATCTCTGTGGAGGAAATAAATGGGATTTTCAATTGTACCCCACGATTGAACTCCACAGTAGATAAATTACAACATAAACAACACAATACAGATTATTTTAAGTGTGTGTGTGTGTGTGTCAGCTGCAGTGCTCACTCTCGTTCATGCAGGAGCTGTAGAGGGTCTTGGCTTTCTTGAAGGCCTCTCTGTCATTCTTACTGTCTGTCTCAAGAACTCCTGTGAGATGAGACAGAGTGACAGCATGAAACAGATCACAGAATATGAAGGATTTAAGAGTGAAAGGGCTCATAACAAAGAAAGCTCAGCAATGAGATAATACAGAGAGCAAATGGAACATTTTGCTTAAGTCTCCTGCATCTCAGATGTTTCTCCTTAGAAAAAGACTCTAGAGTTCACATATGTCCCCACTGACGAGACCATAACAGTGTCACAAACATCTGCACTTAAAAATCTGTTTTATAATTATTATTTTTTTGTAATTTTACAAGAAACATTTTAGAGAAATTAATACTTAAAGCATTGAGAGCTCTGTTAGTCTCCTGCAACCTCTCTGTTAGTCTCCTGCAACCTCTCTGTTAGTCTCCTGCAACCTCTCTGTTAGTCTCCTGCAACCTCTCTGTTAGTCTCCTGCAACCTCTCTGTTATTCTCCTGCAACCTCTCTGTTAGTCTCCTGCAACCTCTCTGTTAGTCTCCTGCAACCTCTCTGTTAGTCTCCTGCAACCTCTCTGTTAGTCTCCTGCAACCTCT
>JAZGTK010007182.1:0-19714 GCA_036877625.1 Ambastaia sidthimunki | reverse complement strand
AACCCCAAACACATCAGAGGTCAAACTGTCACATAATCTGCTCCTATCTCTCCAGACGTTCATAAGAAGTTTTCAGAGGAACTCTTTGTGCTGGCAGGAGATGAAACACATGCTGTAGACACTAACTGCTTATTATAAAACCTAAATCTGTAAAGTCTAGATATTCAGTCTCACTGGGAGGGTGACTGTAGATACGTGGACACAGCAGTTTTGTGCCTGATTACAGGTACAAGTTTAGCCATTTAGTTTTTGAACACTCAAATATAATCAACACACAAATCTGTATATAAAAACAGATTGTTCCCAACAGTACTTTTCATGCAACAAACTGTGTTTGTACTGTGCCGAACATGCCATGGAAACTTTCTGTGATAAACTTCCTAGATCTCCATCCACAGCACAGCCGCAGACTGCATTTCATCAAGAGTTTTGATTATTATTTAATGCAGGTCCTGCTGCTCTGAGTTCTCCTCTGACTCTCAGCGGTTGCGAGTGTGTTGTGCGCGGAGCTTCAAACAGCATCTGCTCCCCTCTTCACTTTGCTTTGGTTCTGGGCGGGAGGGGCACGAGTTGCCAAGCAGAAATATCCAAACGGCATAACCCCCCCTAAACACACACCCACCACAAACAAGCCAGAGTCACAGTAAAGTATAACATCAGACACACTACTATAAAACACACTGTTCTGTCGCCTTTAACAACATTAGTCTCCACCTTGTGAATCAGGTTTCAACAATTTTCAGGTGACCTACATTGATTTCTTCTGCATGCTGTTTTGATGCTGCCGGTGAGAGTCCAAAACACACGGTGAAGCAGATTTCAGTAATGAGGTGTAAAAATGTTCAAACTGTGAGGAACGTGTATCTGCCCGGATCAGTTTTCATCCTGAAACACAGACAGAGCTTCAAAACTAAAGCCAGTCAAGATGGTGTGATGCAGTGCAGAAAACAGCTCAAGATGGGTCACATAAATAGTTAAATAGTAAAGACCAGAAGATGTGTGAACCATCTTCAAAACCGTCTTCACTCCAACACTCATTCACACAGCAACAATGAGTCTGCACAGTCTACACAGAACAGTACGTGAAAAAACAAGCTCAACACAGAAACTGAACATGTCACAATAATGATGTTCTGCAGGAGAATGATGTTGCCTCCGGTGCAATTCAGTTCCTTGTGAAAGAATTCAAAACAACAAAAACAGACAGAGATAATCCAGTTTATATTCAAACATTACAATGTTTTCCACCTCCACAGATAACATCACAACACAAGCTCTTCTAAACAAGCGAAGCTTTGCTTTGAGAAGAACATGTGAGCTCAAGGTGAGGTCACACTCCAGAACTGAGTATTTGGTTTAACATCACTGAAACACATTAAACATCCACAAAGGAGAGATTCAAGGACAGCGCTGTGGGAGTCAGAGCACGCAACAGCAAACACAACTGCTCTGTATTTGAGATCTGGGATTTCCGTTACTTAGTTTGTTTTTGTTTATGGTTTGAGGAGTTTTATAGCTGCACTCTTTCTTCTTCTGCCTATCTTTGACACCACTGCAAAGCTTTTGTAAGTTTTTTTTGCCCTGCTACAGTCACGCCCACCACACGTTTCCTGCTCTCTCATTGGTTACTCTTCTGCGAGGGAGCCAATGGCAATTGAGGTAACATCTTTAAAATGTGCATGCTGGAGTAGATTTCAATGCCCTGCAGCCAGCATCTCTCTGCCTCTCGCTGACTGTCTCTCTAGGTGTTTGCTTTATAATGTGACCTACATTTTTCTGCTGGAGTAAAGCTCAGAGATCCGTCACAGCTCGACGTCTCCACAGCACCACAGTTCTCGCAGAGCTACGAGAGAAACACAATGAGCAGAGAGCGATCAGGGACGGAAGACACTCGGCAGACGAAAGCCGACCGCTGCATGGCAACAACGCAAAAAATGCCCTACTAAAAATAGAGACATATCGCAGACTGTCAGCTCTGACTGCGCAGCCAATAACCTTTCACCCCCGGGTGCCAGCGTGAGGAGGGCGTATCTGGGGCGTGTTTGGGTAACTGACTTTCCTCCAGATGTCTGCACTGAACGCATGGGGTCAAATCTATGTTCACCATAGCAACGGTCTCTTGAACTGTCTGTCAGTTTCAACAGTAAAGCTGCTTTGATGGAGTCTGCTCAGAAACATCGCCACCTCTGAGGCTTTGGACGGGTCACTTTAAATTCTCCTGAGGCCCTCGCAGCCATTGGTCACACTTCATGCCTGCTGCTTTCCAAACTGTCCTCCTGACCTGCTTCACTCACTTGATTTCTTTGAACAGTGACGTTCTCTCTGTCTTCTGAAGCTGTCAGGAGAACTGTAGGAGTCCGTTTGTGTCCAACGCACCCATCAGTCAAACTACACAAACGATTGTCCTATTTAAAACTGAAGTGTGTAACATACCTACACATACTGAATTGTGTTAAAATAATTTCTTCTATCCTAACTTGCTATGTAGAAACAACTGTAAGTAATTTGAACAAGTAAGTCATGATAGAATTACAGCTCAAATGAAAATGGCAGGTTTTGAGGAAACCTGCCCTCAAAAGCCACTAATCTTCTAAACTCACACACAGCCATTAACTTAAACCCCTAAAACAGCATTTAAAACACAACCTGCAGAGGAATACTCTGTTTTGTCACCTTATTGGAGAAAATTTCATATAAATTCCTGCTCTCAGATCTGGATGTTAAGATTCTTTATTACTGTTTTAGAGTTTATGAGACTTGCCAGGGTTTTCAGTTATGTTTTCTGTATCACCTTTATCTAATGTTGATGTTTCTTCTACAATGTTTAAAATGAAACCAATCAGAAAATGTGATATACAGTCAGAGCATCATCTGAACACACTGAATACAACCAAGTGAGTCAGTGCAGAACATTTAGCACATCAGTGCAAACCAACCTCATTAAAATTTAATCTCCTGTAACATTTATATTCATGTATGTTTCTACAGCGTTTATGAAGACATCATACGTCTGCATACATCCTTTTACTTGAAGAGGTGTCACAGGGTAATAATACCGGTTTAAAAGATTAAAATCAATAAATATTGGGGTAATTTGTGTGCATGAGTTAACAGATAATTTAAATGCATTGACTGGGTTTGACCTACTGAAAAATGAACAACTTTATCTCCAGGATGAATGTTAATCAGCAAACAGTAAATGTCATATTTTATTTAAAGAGAAATAAAAACAAGGCAGTTAGGAGGGGACTTACAGCCTGTTAAACTGATTGAAGTTTCAATATTCACAACCCACAGAACTGACTGTATTTATTCTCTACAGCAAATAAAAGTAAATAAAACAAGCACAAAGCACTTTATGTATGAGGATTTCTAGAGCAGCGTGACCCGATTTCATACTGTCTGATTCCCAAACCTCCTTCACTCACACACACACAGACACACACATACAAAGAAGAGACCAAAGGTGTGTTTATTTCTCTTTGGAAGGTATGAGAAATAATTGTGTAATTTACTTCATAAGCTGCATGGGGTTTAAGTGATCTTTTTCTTTCAGATAAGCCTCATATTTCAATAACAACAGTGAGTCTCAGCGGTACACGCTCAACAAAAATCCTGGTTCTCCTGTTCCACTGCGCTCTCTCCATCTCACCCTCCGGCGCATAAACATCCTTCTGACATGAGAGTGATTATAAACTCATTAAACTGAGCCCAGAGTGGCAGGCCGAGGGTTGACCCAGCTTCACCACAGACACCCTAACACAGCGCTAACACACAGGCGTCATGAACCCCGTATCTCCACAGAAGCTCCTCAGCGGGTAAATGTGACGGATCTCTCATGACTTCACTCCGGCTGTGTGCTTTAGTAAAAGTCCTTGTGCTTGTGCTCTTGTTGTTTGACCCCTCAGGGTGTTTGAAAGCTCAGTAAGACATGGTTTCAAAGTGCTAAGCGACGCACCTTGGCTCGAGGAAAACTCAGCAGTCTCTTCATCATGCTCAAAGCAAACTGCATTCTTTAACTTTACAGAGCCTGTGTGATGGGTGAGACGGGATGAGACGGGATGGAAGTGATATTTATTTAGATTATATTCCCCGAACCTCCAGTGACGTGCTTCTCCGCCCCATCCGTCTAATTACACATTCTGAAACTATATCCCACACACAACGTCTTCTATCTTCTTTTTTAATCTACAGAAATCTCGTCTCTGATCAGACTACACATCACAGCCTGCAGTCTGTCTGACGTTTAACATCACAAACACATGAGCTGCTGAGGAGAGATGGACAATCTAAGTGATGGGACAGTAGGCAACCAATCAGAACACCCTAGCAACTGCATAGCAACATGCTAAAAACTACATAAAACACTTTGGCAACTGCATAGCAACGCCCTGGTAACCACCCTGAATGGCAAATTTGGTCAGAACTCTTTCCAACATGCTGCCTTACTTCTGCACTAAAAGTCTAAAATGGAAAAATGAATTAATTTAAGCTAAACATATAATCACACGTCATCCTAATAAACACATCAAACCATATTGCATTTAAAAATGAACACATACCTCAATAACTCTGCCAGACTCCAGCCTTGTGTTCGGCTCATGTAATCTGACAGTCTGGCAGCACACAGATCCAAACACGCTCTCATACTCTCCCAACACTCACTCCTGTATAATGTAGCAGAATTATATTCAGACCTTTCACCCCTCCTGCAGCATAACCCAGTTTACAGAGAGCTGCACGTTCTCTGCTGATGATCTGTAGAGATGATGATGATGAAGATTTGAGCCCCTTCAGCTTCTCAAGGAGAGTCAGAAAGCATTAGACGTTTAGTGATATTACTGCATTTACAAGAGACAGACTTCAGTTTATGTTACAGTGTTTATTGTACTACGTTATTTTATAAGAAAAATATCTTAGAGAAACAACACTTTTGAAATTGAATGTTAAATTATAATATGGATATATGTATAATATGGATATATTAATAAATGTTAAAGTATAAAGTTTATAAACAAACACACAGCACACACTGGCTGTAATTATCTACAAACAGAGTTTTTGGAGTTCTGGCTAAAGTAACTGTAAAGGTTTTATTATTAAGATCAGACGATCAGAATATGAGTTCGGTGCTCTATAATAAACATTAACATCAATCACAGAGACTGATTCACGCCCAAGTCTTCCTACAGAAAAGCGCACATGAATCACTGAACACTTCCTAAAGTGTTTATCATTAACATACAGCAGACTGTCAGTCTGAATGAAACACAATGCGACTGTTTCACAAATGAACCGCATTAAGGTGTCTGTGTGACCCATTCTCATCAGTTCAGCTTCACACACTGAACCACAACACACGGGATCTCACTCAACATCTTACTGCATCATACACGAGAAAACAATCATACCACAGTCATGACACAACAGAACTTCAAATGTATTTCCTTCATGTCTGAAACACAACAGACATTTAAACTGCATGAGTTCAGACTCTCCTTCAGCGCATCTCATGCGTTGTTTTGTGCGGCACGTGTACAAATAACAACACAATGTCTGATGCAGAAGTGACAGCTGTGATTCACTGCATGCAAACAGCGTCAACAAACATAAAGCAACCGAGAAATCAGCGACGTTTGCACCTTCATTTTTGCCGCAGACAGAGTCCTCCTCCCTGCACGACATGTTTCAGTCCTTCCCTGAGCTGCATGACTGTCTCTGTGACTGAACACCGTGTGTTTATACACGCTGAGCTGCTGTAACTGAACACTCATCTACACACAGACTCAACCAATCACATCCCGTCTGCTGTAACCCCTTCAATGCCACATATTATACATAAATAATACTGAGCATCACTGAACGATATACTGTTTATATAACAGCACATTCAAACATCTGACTGTACTTATGTTGTCATGTAAAGACACAAACATGTAAAATGTATTAACCTGTCGTGTGTTGATAACATGATTTCTGATCTGAGTCTTCTGTGGTGTATAAAGTGTTAAATCAGATGTTATCTGTAAAGCTCTGTGGAAGATTTTGAATTGGAAGTTACATCAAAACAATGATGTACATCAATGATGTTGCTGGATGTTTGATTACTTTATACTTCTCATCTACGATTAAACTCCAAAATCCTGTAACCAAACTCAGCAGCTTCAACTGAGTCTTTATTACAAATACAACATATACATATTACACACATATACAGACAGAATACAACATATCAAACAAATGAGTAAAAATTCAAATTGACATATTATAATGAGTCAAAATATAAATTGACAGATTATGACTTTCTCAGTTAACAACTGGTTCCCAGAAGGTTCTGGCAACGTTAGTTATTAGTAGCAAAAAGGTTTTTCGAACATCAAACAGTGTCATGTCGTGAATGCAGGTTTCCATTCATTCAGTGTTATAGACGCTGCTGTGTGCAAACAGCGCCCCCGCGCGGAACACTGAAACTACACACACATTTAAACTGTGTTTGCAGAATCACTTTAAACGGAAAACATCAGAACTGTTTGCATACAGGGAAAAAAACTTATAAACTTATAAAATAACCGCCTAATAAATTACCTTCATAAAAAACTCCTTCATAAAAAAACTCATATGTTTATCATTTGTTCTAAAAACTAACTGGACCAGATGAGCTAAATTTACAACAGAGAAAACATCTCTCTGTAACATCCCATATTTATAAATAATTTCAGACAAATATGAGTTTTACAGTCTATCTGTAGGGGTTAAAATTAGCATATGTTTCCAAACAAATCATTTAATTAAAAAATGAGAAAATAATTCTTTAACTGAGTCAATTACACATCTTCTTAAAAGAACAGTCTGCAGTGATACATTTAAACGTACAAGCCCAAATTTAGCACACAAAGGACAGAGTCATTATTATGGTACAGTATTTTTTCATTGTACTACATAAACATGTCCACAAAACATGTTTTATTCAATCAGCTTTAAATGAAGAGGTTCCTAAGGTTCAGGGTTAGTGTTGGTCCATAAAATCCTCAAGAGGTAGTTTCATGAAAACTAAATTACTGCATAACAGAATGATTCAGTTTCAGCAGAACTCAACTGTTCATCTCTTTAGTCATTTCTCTGCAGATCTTTCTCACTGTCACCCACTTCCAATGAGCACCTCTCTCAAAAACAAAAGCAGCACCATTTCTGAGAGGTCAATATGAGGTTTACATCAGGCACTGCACGGCGCTGACTCACCAGAACATAAAGGGTTACATGAGCTTAAAAACTGCTGGAAGATTCTTTCAGACGTCTTAAGATCGTTTGAGGACTTACAGTAACTGAATCTGAGCCATTTTGAAGAGCATCTATTCCTCCAAACGTCACTTTGTGGGTTGAGCACATTTGTCACACTGTTCCTCGTCCTTCAGTATGAGCAGATCACACAGAGCCGCCCGCACACACATCGTGGGCTCCCAGGGTGAGCCCAGACTGAGGCTCTGGTGACCCTGACACACACTCAGACCTTCCAAATCCAACAGCAGCGACACCACGTCCCCGACGGAGGTCAGGCAGGTAGGATGACGCTTGTAGATGAAGTGCATGAGAAGGAGAGGCTGGTTCTGAACGCTGATCTGATAGAAGAAGCCCTTCTCGATCTGGACCACAGTGTCGACCATAGTGGAGAGTTTGGAGCACTGCAGGAGCTGCAGAACGGGCCCTCTGGCCATGACGCCCACCCAGTGTGCAGGCAGCACCGTCTGACGTAGAGCAGAAAACAGCTCCATCAGGTCCGGGTCTCTCTCGAGGTCTGTCTCTGTTCCAAGTGCCAGACTGAAGATCTGAGTTATCTGAAAAACAGATCAAATGTACCATCTCACACAGAAGAGTGAAACATCACTTGAGGGAAACTGATCTCAGCAGTCACTCACCACTGGTGTGTGGTCGGCCGTCTCTCCTGGTTCTGTGTTCTGTGGGTCTATGAATTGTGACAGTGGTGACCCGACTCTCACCATCTCAATCTGCAGAATCTCATTCTGACTGCCGCCCTCATTCACAGAGTTGAAGTTGCTGTTAGACAGAGTAACTGGTGGGTGCACAGGGGACGTCTCTGGTGAACCAGGCATGGTGTAGAATATTTCCTTTAAACACAAGAACAAACAGATCCCAGCTGCATGTTAGGAATTAATGTCACACTACAAAGCAAATCAGTCTAAAGTCCACTCAACTCAAAGTGTTTAGAATTACTTAACTACATTACCCACAATCCCTAATCAAGACTCGCCAAACAATAACTATTCAAATTAACTAACTACCAAACTAATAAATATAAGATGGTGTATCATTAGAGCATGAAGACAACATTATATAAAGATTCAATGACGTTATTGTCAACACTTTATAGGCTGCTAGCAGTGTCTCACCTGAGACTGCAGTTCTCTGCGATTGGACACCACCATTTTCACAGGCTCATTCTGAACCAATGAGAGAGCATCAGACTGCAGACAACCAATGAAAATAAAAGAGTTAGTGTGCAGAGAACAGTGTGGCTTTAAATGGCAATATATAAATTCAATGCAAGCATTCCACCAGACTCCAAACAGCTCGACTTCCCAACAAGTTCATTGAAACACTTTTGTCTGTTTTTATCCAATGAACATGAAGTTTATGTTTAAAAACAGTCTGAAAAATTAGCTAGCAGGAGAGCGAGACACTTTTTACAGAAATAATTCAGCTGTTTGTTGTGTAATATTTTAGGCTATGTTCAGATCTCAGAGACCTCGTCCACATCGTCTGGATCAATCACAGCTTCAACAAGCATCTCATCGCCGTCTTCCTTAAAACTGTAATTCCACTTCCTCCTCTGTCTGCGTCTGCTGCCTTTGGTTCTGTACCGTCTTACTTCCTGCGTCTCGTCTGCATTCTCTGTGACATCATCATCATCATCCCAGGGGTCACTTCTGACTCTTGTTTTTTTTGGTGGTCTCCCGCGCTTCTTGAATTTTTGTCTAATGATTCTCCTTTTCTGTGACGTTCCCTGCATGACAGCAAGTTCAAAATAGTTAAAAATACAGTAAAACAGGACAAATCCGGCATTCAGCAGGACTTGCGAGTTGTTGGGTGATGTCATTAGACCCGGACAGAAAATACTTACTTTATTTCTCTGAACGTGAAGCTTTGACTGAAACTGGCACTGACGTAAACGACATTTCTGTCTTTTCCTGTTACAGCCTCCAAACTTGGGTTTGTCCATGCAGAAGTCGCACACGCCGCAGTCGCTCTCTCGCCGACACGCGTCACACTGCCGGCACATCCTGCGATTGCGTTTCTTAGATCCGCCCTAACAGCAGAAACACAGGGACAAATGTGTTCTTCCATAATGAAGACCAATGTCAGACGTCCATCACTTTTAAATGACACTTTTATATTAAACATGATCAACTTATTGGCCAAAATGTTTTTTTAAAAAGACATTTAACTGGTTAAAAAACTCTTTCAAACGTATAAGCAGAAAGTTCAAAAAGTTGGAAATGTTATAGTCCAGTCAAAAGTTTAACGCACAGTGGAGTCTGACATGATACAGACTTTTCTCCTGAGCTCAGTACAGATGTTTAATCAACACCTCATGCCACAATCACATTAGCTGAGCTCCAAAGACTACACGAGACTCATGATTGGTGCATTCAGTGATGTCATCACTTCTGCTGGTCATCTATTGGCCAGAGTGGGTCTGTAACTCACCCACTGCTCATCTTCTTCATCATCATCATCATCACCACCACCATCAGGGACAAAATCCTAAACACACACACACCTGGATCAGTATTTTCATTACAACACTAACTTGTATCATTATGTTTATCAGCAGTGACAGAAAGCTTAAACACTCACCTGTTTGAACATGTTCTTGTATTTGGGCTGTAGTTTCTGCAGGAGAGAGAGTCATGAGTTTACTGTTGAATTACCCGATAATCTTTAGCAATGCTTTTGTGTTTACAGTACTGTCAACATTCAGCCCACTAGATGCTTCTGTGTGCATATCATATTAATGATTATTACCAGTCTTTTTGGATGTTTTGTTTTGCCCACCTCCCACTGATCTTGCCCCACCTTAAAAACATTAAAAAAAACAAACAAAAACAAAGTATAATGTACAAAAACCTAAATGAGATAAACATTCAAACAAACCAGAAGCAAAGAAAAGAATATGGATAAACAGAATGGTTCAGTGTGGTAAACCTGTGCTGCACTAGTCGTGTTAAACTCAGAACAATGTTATTTAACACAGACTTACACAACAGACACTGCAGCAGTGCAATAACAACACTGACACTTAACAGCACAGAGACGTGATATGAGCCATAGATACGATACACACATACATACCTTCCTAAATATCATGTTTGGAGGAGAATGTTTCTTCTCTGCTGGAAAATGAGATTTTTCAGTTAGACTGAGCAATAAAGGAGATTAAACTGCATCACACAGTAACATATATTTCATTTGCAGAAAACAATAATATAATTTAAAATTCACATACGTTTACATCTGTGGCACAAAGTGTCTCTGACGTTCTTTGCAGGAAATGGGCAGCCACAGCCGACACAATCACTGACGAAAAGGAAATAACTTTCATTTCATGATCTGAGTCCCCATTCACACCTGCACTTCAGATTCACTTTGAATAATCCCATTCACAAGTGGACAGGTGTAAACCGGGTCCAAAATAAAGATAAGTTTAAATGTGTGATACAGATCATGAGTACAATGTGCAGGCTGTGTAAGCAGGACTACAGGACATGCTTAAGATCAGCAAAGGTTCTAGCTGAGGGAAATATTTGTATCTACCGGAGCAAATGCAGGATTTCTTCCTCTTCTGGTCTTCCATTCAGAGCAGCATCTGGAAAATCTGATGACTCTATTGACTGAAGAGTCTGATCAGAAAGTGTGTCCTGAATCTTTGGGGGGCTAACGGGTTGCAGAGATGGGCACTGCCAGAGATGTAGGGGCAACTCATTGCTGTTATTCCCAGCTGTAAAAGTGTTCCTCAGCTGTGAGGATGTGGAGTGACTGGGAAACTGTGTCGCTGCTGTGTCGACAATGAGCGGAGAGAGTCTCGTGAGGCGTGGAGGGCTACAGAATTCACTGGCAGAAAAGATGGTGGTGGCACACACAGTCGAGATGGGAGTGAGCTGGAGTTTCTGCAGTGTGGAGATGGGGCTGTGAGGGGCACTCTGGAGTGTTCTGGATAAAACATCCGGTGTGTGGCTGGAATGAGGTTTAGACACGGCTGTACCGGATGACAGACATGAGTTTTTATCTGGATCACCAACACTCTACACACAGCAAACAACCAGAGATAAACGTTAAAATATAAAACACAATCTAATAATGTAACGATACTAAAAAAAGACAAAAGTACCATTAAAAGTCTTCAATCACAAACAAGAGTAAATCAGTCTGACATGAATTTTCTGCAACCATGCAGTCAGACAAAAACAGAAACGAATGAAAACATTTCACGTACTGTGTTCTGCACTCTGCCGTCACCCCGCAGCGCTTTAATCATCTTGAGACGAGCGCGAACAGTTTTGGGCAGAGGAGGTCGACCTCTGCCACGCTTCACTTTCACACTGCAAACACATGAGAAACAGAAGCGGTTCAGACTTTCATTGAGGTCTCCCCACTGAGTACCTGAAGTATTTCCAGACTAAACTAAATGAAATCAGACCCATACGTGTTAGGATTGCTCCTCTCGGTGCTTCCTTCAACAGTCTTGTGATTCTCAACAATATAATCGTCTTCCTCCATTGGCTTCAGCCAATCAGGAATCGGCTCAACCGTCACCCTGCCAAAGACGTTATTCTCCAGCGCCGGTTCCACGGCGACATCTGCTCCAGCCTGCAGCATCTCGCTCATGAGTTCTGGCTCAGCATCTCCTGGTTCCGTCTTCTCGTGGTCAGCTGACGACCTGCTCAGCTCATCAGTCATATCTGATCTCTTTATATTAAATCACATTTATCAGACCGATACTTGTGTCATTCCAGTTTGACAGTAGAACCGGTAGCTCACATTTTTAAGCTACTAATCTATAAAAATTTCATTTCATTTGGTCTCAGACTGATTTGGTGCATCTGGGTGGCTTGAAATGTCAAACTTCCAATGTTTCCATTGGTTATAGGACATTACATTATACCTGCCAAAAACACACAGATATGGAAAAGAAAATAAATCAAACACCAAATAATTTTACATTACAAATTATTATTTTGGCACAGTCTGTTTCTGCATTACTGGCCTGGTAATATTGTTGTTTTTTTGCTGCCAGCATTTCTAAGAACATACTGAAATGCATAAATTGCAAACAAATCACTCATATACAGCTTAACACTGTTAATGATTTAAGCAGTGTAGGACAGTGTAAGAGAAATATTACATACTTGTGATCTGCACAACATCCACTTTTTATAAAAGATTTCAAGCAAAGCTGAAAAAGGAAAGTGTTTGCTAAAGCAATGTACCAAATGTAAATAAAATCCCTCTATTAAATCGGCCGCTGGAACGACTCGCGCTAGCAAAAACACGGTCGACTACCGTGAAGGAGAATATTTATAGATCGGGCAGAACGAGCGGTTGCTATGGTGATGGATTTTACAGCGAGCCCAGCAGCGACGGTTGGGAGGTCGAAACAAATGGGCTGAGATTCGATATCTGCAATGCAGCGCAATTACTATAGCAATGAACTACGCTACAATACAACACAGTAACTACAGCTAGCAGCCAAATATTACATATTACAATCTGTCGAAAAGAATTAAATTGTATGCTAAATGAATAAATGTAAAAACTGAATCGGATCAACAGTTTTTTAACAGACCGCCAGTAACAAAAACAAAACACACAAAAAAAAGACTGGCATGGTTAAAAATGTTCGGTGTTAAAAATGCACAAAAATCACTTATTGAGCAAGTACAGATCAGTGTTCAACACAATCTCCTAAACGTCACCTGATTCACAACAGTAAGATTAATGATTTATAATCTGAGGGGCTGGGTCAGATTTTCTGCAGAAAATGTCTGTAAACACATTAAGATTCGTGTCTGTTTCTGCAGATGTTTCAGTGTTTGTAGTTTAATCTGATTGCAGTTGTTCAGAACTTAAAGTTACTCTGCAAGTAACCTGCAATTGTATATTTCAAACAGAGGTGGCGACAGAGAGACAAAAGTTACAGACTGCAGCCTTTTTAAATCATTTTACTGAAATAATTTCATAAATATGACCTTGTTCTGTTAATAAATGTTGGTGCTGAAAAACAATGATACCTTATTTTACAGATTTAAAAAGATGATCGAATAATAATCTCAAATAATTACATTCACTAACTAGTCAAGTAAAACTTCATAACTCTGGGAAATGTTTTGCTAGTAACAGGTATTATTTATGGATATTCTGCATCATAATGAATGTTTGATCACAGAATGTTTGTTGTATTAATTGTGCAGTTTAATGTTATTGATGAGAGTAAAGTATGAAGTTCACTCAGATTTGATGCTGAACGCTGAACATGATCGCGCGAGTTTCTCACCTCCATTACTGAGATCCTGTCGCGACGCGCCGCGGCACAGCGTCACATTTACCGCCACTATCACCGCACGTAACGCGCGCGCACGGTCTCCGTTTCCTGCTGATAAGTCTCCGGTACCGGATAAGTTGATTTTGTCGACTCTACAGCTGCGTGTGTGTGTGTTCACAGGCGGTCGCTGCGACCCTCCCCAGCGCCGCGACTCTCTGAACGCGCTCCCGTCTGCCGGTTATTCGCGGGAGTATCGCGCGGTTGCGGCACGCTTCGCGTCATTAAACGCGTGTTTTTGCGGTGTGAAGCGGAAACGCTCGCGGCATGGTGACGCGTCTTACCTCAGCGCGTCTCGTGCTGTTCGCGCGCGTCTCTTCCATCGGCGGTAGTTTGGGTGACACTGCGCATGCGCAGCACTCGATCGCGACTGTGTTACGAAGTTAAAATTTTGCGATTAAACAGTCGCGACTCACACCGAGTCACGGTAACTATATTACAATTTAAATTAATTTACCACATAAAATGACGCTGAACAGCATTTATGTTATTTATATTAAAAGTGTACGTGTGCGGAGAGATTAAATAACTCATAAATGTAGCTGATGTGTGACTTTAATTCAATCTCAAAACCACAAAATGATGAGGCACAATCGCCTTATGTCGACTGTATTTATAATACATTTGGTCATATCTACAGAGATCTGAGAAGATATTAAGTTTTGCCTAATTTTAATATTTGAAACTTAAAATATTGTGACTTGTTGAAATGTGAAAATAAATGTCTTTATGTTGAACTTTTAGAGTCTTTATACATGTACTTACAATCTGTATTCTAGACGGACCACATGTATCATGTTAACATCACTATTTGTCTTTATTAGGACAATTTAAAGACCCGTTTAAAACAATGATTTTGTGTAGAAAATGAAGCATCTCTGTGGAGTCCATCACAAAATCTACAGATCAAGAGTTCATCTGTTTCCCATACAAAACAAAAGACAGAGAAAAAGCTTTTAATGTTAAGATTTTTATATTGTTTCTTAATTCAACACTGAGATTTATAACATCAAATTGATAAAAATGTAAAACATTGATAATATGTTTATTATTAATGTTTATTACTACACACTATTTGTTTTTTTTCCATTTTACCAGCTCAGTTTTTATACAGTTACTAGTTTACCATTTAATGCACAAATACACAGTTATGAGATTAATACACAATTCTAAAAGATATGAGTTTAAATACTCAACATTACAGCACCATTTACATAGTGAAACGTTACATGAAAACACATGATATTACATGAATTACAGCTTCATTCACACAGGATCTGACACATTCACATACATGATACAACTTCAATTCTCCATCTGTAAACCTGTAAGATAACCATCAGTGTTAAAAGGATTGTTTCATGGCTGAACATTATGTACAAATGTAACAGATATGAAGAGAGAATGAAAGCACCTTCATCTGTCTTTGCTGGTTCTCAGGTCTGTGGTTATTGGATCGTGTTGAATGGTCTGGTGCAGCATCAGAGCCATCAGACCTGCGCGGTTGGTCATGGCTGTTCTTACATTGCGTTCCTGCTCAAACAATTCATCCAGCTTGTACCACTGGAGGAGACCATCATGTTACAAACATTCAACAGCTGTTCTCTGACCACAAATTGTTTATTGTAGTAACAGATTGCAGTCAAACACTTATTCATTTTCACACATTTGACTTTCCATCATAGAGCATGAGTCCAATTAATGATACTTTTAATTTATTATGTTTGCATGCAAAATAGCAATCAGCACTATCTGCAAAATTTCTCTTTTTGTTGTGTGGAGGTTTTGTTGCGTCTTTGGTTTGTAAACGTGTGTTAAAGATGACAAGTGATGCACTGACCAATCGCACTCGCTCAAGATCCACTTCAGCCCGCCGCAGTTTCTCCCAGCAGTAGTGTTTGTTACACTTGCGTTTGGACACCCTGCAGTATTCACCAGTGGGTTCAAACACATCACAGACCAGCGGACACCCACACACCTCATCTGCCGGGACCTGCACAGACAACATTCACAAGCCATTCACAAACAAATCTTCCTTAACATCAACTCAAGGCAGTTTTAGTTAAATGAGCAGTTTTAATCAAATGAACGTGTTCAAGTAACCTTTGGGTCTCTGGAGTGCTCTGGACAGAGAACCTGTAGCCTCTTACAGTAGGTTTTGCTCTGTGGGTTGTAAACATCACAGAAGAGCCGCGTAGCCCTACACAAAAAAAGATAAAGACAGAAATGTAAAGCTAAAAGAATCTATTTAATTATATTATTCTGTACTGTTTGCTATAACTTCTATACACAACACAAGCTATTGTGAAAAAACACATTTCTGTTATTGTGCATAATTCCTCTCCAAACAAAGAATCAGCCAATCAGCTCCCAAGAAGTGAAATCAAGTCTTGTCAATGAATTAGTTTATCAGAGAATTCTATGACAGGTCTTGTTTATGTGAGTTTATTTTTTAATATTAATATGTTTATTTGACAGTGACAGTATATTTAAAATAATGTGTATTAGTAATACAGAGGTGAGCATGTAAACTTACCCCTCTATGCGTGTGGGATACATGGAGCCAAATGATGTTTGACTCTCATACTGGTTAAAAGACAGACAAAACACTTAAAATTTATTAACATTTCATAACAAATAACTAAGAAGTCAACTGTAAAGGGTTCAACTGTAAACTAGTAATGCTGTTTAAAGCATGATTAATAACAGCAGACAGATGAAATGAAACACACCTTGGCGTAGCATCTTTCCATGTGACGCAGCGCCACCTTGGGGTTGACAGGGTGACTGCAGGACACGCAGAAGATTTGCAGGTCTGTGTCGTCATCGCCTTCATTCACCTTTAGGAACCGGAAAAACAAGGTTCAGCGCAGCGTGATGTCAAAATCTGCTGTTCCTGTAGCTCAGTTAGCAGAGCTTTGCGCTAGCAGCAACAGATTTCCAGGAAACACACACACACACTGATAAAATACTTGATTGTACTGTAAGTCACTTTGGACAAATGCATAAATGTCTGAAATCTCTTAAATGTAATGCTAAAACTCATGCATTGAACTGTGGTTATGATGGTCGTCATAGCGATGACCTCTCACCTCTTCATCGTGTTGCACGACCTGTTGTTTGGCTTTGGCGATGATGCCCTCCAGCTCGTGAAATCGTTTCTCCATGTCAGTGAGACGCATGCGAGCCAGCTGCTGCTCTCGACGGATGCGTTCCAGAAGTTTCTTCCCCTGTTCCTCAGCGATACACGGGCTCTGCTGCCACTGCTGGATTCGCTGAGGCAGGATCTCACAGATGCGGCTGGTCAGTCGAAAGAAAGACAACATTCAGTGTCTAATTATACCTCATGCTGATAATCAAGTTCATAATAAAACATTTTAATTCATAGAAGAAAGAAGTTTTTTCACTAGTGCTCTCAGACCTTTAGAGCTCACTGTATTTAACTCTCTGCAGTGAACTACTAGATTTCCAGACTCACTTGGCAGCGAGTTTCATGCCGCAGTCATCAGAGCAGTATTTAGAATTGACACGTGCAGATTCAACACATCCGGGTCCAAGACACTGTCTGGCCCCCCCACCGTCTCGAACCTCTGTCCGCTCGCTGTGTTTCACTCTGTCCTTGTGCTTCTGTTTGGGTTTGTGCTTCCGGGACTTATTCTCCTCCTTCTGACAAATTAAAATGAGACTTAGAGACCAGCAATGATTCATGATTCAATAATTTGAAAGTATTTGTGTTTTTTACCTTCTTTTCTGATCGCTTTTCTCTTCTTTTCACATGCTTGACCTTCACGGCTCTCTTCCTCAAAGCTGAATCCACATATGAACCATCATCATCATCACTGTTCCAACCCTGATGAGAATCAAACACAGAACAATCATACATCACATCTTACAGACATTGTGCATTTACTTACCAGACATCTCTGAAACAGCCACTTTGAGTGAAATGTGGACATCTCTGCTTTAGATCAAAAGAGCCAATCACCTTTTTCCCAAAAGCCTCTCCTGGTCTTTATGATAATCCTTACTGTAGAATCTGCATGCACC
The DNA here is from genome assembly GCA_036877625.1 of Ambastaia sidthimunki. Classification (NCBI taxonomy): domain Eukaryota; kingdom Metazoa; phylum Chordata; class Actinopteri; order Cypriniformes; family Botiidae; genus Ambastaia; species Ambastaia sidthimunki. Next base: position 2,055 of record JAZGTK010007182.1, on the reverse strand, counting down.
TGAAAAATACACTGTTTTGCCTAATCTGAGCTAATGAAGCTAATGTTATGAGTAATGTTGTTGGTGAAGTGACTGAGGTGAGTGTCTGCAGTGGGATGTTAGTGGGGTTCTGGTACCGTGTCTCCGTACTGTCCAGCACAATACTGCTGGTAGAGCTCCAGTTCATTTTCACTGTACTCTTCAGACAGTGTCCCATCTTGAAAGTGAAGATCTTTACTCTTAGACATGCTGCATTCCTCCTCCTTCACTCGCAGCATTTTCTGCAACAAAACATTTCAAGTGTTGCTGCAATTCTCAGGATTAAAGTTCATATCAGCCTTTAAAAAGTCACGTATAATGAAAACGATGAATTCACGCGTTGGCTGTGATGATTTTAAAAGTGAAACTCACCCTGGCGCGCACTTCACACTGCCTCAGACGACACTTCTGCCTGATCCGGTTTGGACCACCAAACTTCTTCATGTCTTTACAGAAGTCGCACTGCCCGCAGTCTTCAGTGCGCATGCAGGGTTCACACTCGCCACACATGCGAGCAGAACGTTTAATCTGCAACCAAAACCCAAAAAACGTCAGATTTAAACAGACAGAATCAAACATTAAAGCTGTTTTTGTTCATTTTTAATCATTAAAGGTTACAGATTGCAGATTTAAGAGAGCAGTCGGTGAATTTCTCACCCGTGACCCGCGGCGCCCGTCAGTCTTGAAATCAGGCGTGTCAGACTGACTTTCTGCTCTGTCAGGCTCAGCTTCCTTTTCCCGGGTTTTCTTGGGCCGATATTTGATCTCTAAGGATCCATCTTTACCTGGAGCACAGGACAGATATTCCACAATGCATTAACAGACAGAGTAAAAACAAACAACAATAGACAAATACAAATGAAATGTTCTCACTTCGACACTTTTCACAGTACCAGACACGGATGGTTTTGGCTATTTTCTCTGAAATTTGAATGCAGTCTCCATGAAACCACTCACTGCAACTGTCACAACCTCTGTGAACATGAAGAGACAAACATATTTCATTTTGACTGCAAAAGTATCTTAAAGAACAGATGCGTTAAACGCGTCTTACATCATAAAGCAGTTGATGTCTGGTCTGCGACACACACAGTACACAGGTGAGCTCCTCTCCTCCAGACTCATCTCTGGTCGGGGGGTTTGATCAAGGTCTGATACTTCACTGTCCTGCAGCACGAGAGCAAATCACAGAGTTTAGGGCTAATTTTGCATCATTGTGCAGCTGTGCATTCTTCTGTGCATTCTGCATGATGTTCACATCGGCACTCGGTGTTGCATTTTCTGCTACTGCATGCTGCACATTGCTGGTAATATAAATAAATAAATATATATATATTACCTGCTGCTGTATTGTCTATACCATTTAAACGTGTACCACAATAATATTTGTACCATAATATTTAATTTAGTACACAATGCCATACATATACCCTGACGCATTAATCTGCTGTTTGGTACCATGATTTTACCATCTGATCTCACTGTATCCGGTCCCGCTACAGATCTTTTATAAGAATAAAATCCAGCGTTATTTCACTTACCATCGTCAATTTCACCTTTCAATGTCCTGAATGACACAATCACGCTGAGCATCTGAAGCACAGACACACAACAGCTGCTGCGATCATGAAATATGAATTATGAGTGTATGATTTTACTGCTTTGTTTACACAGAAGAGCGCAGAACTACAATGACTTCCGCTTCCTGTCTGTCTTCTTCTGTGTTTACATTTACATTCAGGCTTTTAACAGACGCTTTTATCCAAAGCGACTTTCAAATGAAAGAACACTAGACACAGTAAATGAATGAAAAGTCATCAGTATGGACGTGTTTAGTGTTTAGATACAAACCATCAAACTGCTGCCGCCTGCCGGACACGCGCTCCGACCTCTAGCTACTAAATACGATGAATTATTACATTATATTATACTACACATTATATAATGTGGCAATACATTTTAACATGTATTTGTTATAATATAATAATTTGTTTCATATTATAATATAATAATATTAATTCATAATATTGTTTATTT
>JAZGTK010007180.1:0-16684 GCA_036877625.1 Ambastaia sidthimunki | reverse complement strand
TATATAAGTGTGTGTGTGTGTGTGTGTGTGTATATGTGAGTGAGAGAGTGTGTATAAGTGAGTGTGTGTGTATATGTGTGTGAGAGAGTGTGTATAAGTGAGTGTGTGTGTGTATGTGTACCTTCATCCTGAAAAAGGTGATGCTTGTTAGCAGATCAACGGTTGATTTTAGGTCCTGGAGTCTTTCTGGATTTCCGGCAGGGAAATTATCCTGCACACACACACACACACACACACACACACACACACACACACAGTGAATATGAGCCATTGATGTATAATTACTTTATCTGGGCCCTGGCAGTGAAGATGATTTAACAAAATCTGTGAGAAATGCTGCATTAGCTAACGTTCTGAGAACGTTCCCTGTTCGTTGGATGTGTGCCAGTGTTTTTGGCATCTTGGTTCAGCTGGCAGTGTTGTGCAGCCTGTCCTGTGTGATAATATTAATAACACAAACTCGTTCATCATCATGAGCATCAATGAGAAAATATATCATCATTTAGCAGCCGAGCAAAAGCCACAGCAGACAGAGAAAATGTGTTCTCGGGTTGTAAAGCTATCAGCCTGCTCACTGAACCGTGAAAGAATGCAGTATATTTTGCTGTGAGTGCAGGCCACGCATGCGCAGACGCTGCAGACGACCACACGTGCGCGCAGCTACGGGCCTCAAATGCGTGATAAAGTGAGAGGTGATGCGGGAGGCTCTGAATGTTGCTCCAGGATGATGATTGTTGAATTGTGCTGATGGCTTTGAAATGTCACTGAGTTTTGTGCTGAACAGTTATGTAATGATTTTGACTTTGTTTTGTGAGAATGAGGAAACACTGCCACAGACTGACGACTGCTCGGGCAGTTGAATCAGTGTGAGAGAGATTGAGGCTGCAGGGACTCCTGCCTGGTGTTCTGCTTCAGCTCTCTAATTATTCAGAGAGAACAAGCTGTTTGTCAACAACAACAAAGAAAAAATAAGAAGAGAGACTCTGACTCAGGCATGTGAGGGTTTTTCTGTTGACTAACAGGAATAGTTCACCCAAAAATGTTTCCACCATTTACTCACTCTCGTGTCATTCCAAACCTGTGTGACTTTTTCTTTTGTGGAACACAAAGGTTTTGAGAAATATCTCGGTGGTTTTGTGTGAGTGAGTAAATAAGGAAAGAATTTTATTTTTAGGTGAACTATCCTTTTAAAAATTAAAGTGTGACAGAGAGCAGCATGCAAAGATATAAATTAAACATCATGAGCAGAGGTTCAGTTGGGACAGACTGTTTTTATACTGATACTCAGGTCACTCTCAGACCAAACATGTTTGAATTGTGTGAAGTCAGAGAAACAGCAGACATATGGTGCCGGCCGCAGGCGGGATGCTGACACACTGCTCAGGTGAGAGTTTTAATGAAAAATCAAGAGTTTCTCTGTAAGTTTAATCTCATCCTCCTCCACAAAAAGGACACTGGTGGTCTTTCAAACCGGACCATGTTTCCAGAACCACTTTTTCCAATAGAAACAGGAGAAAGTGTCTAAAGTTTCCTCAAGTTCTAGATTAAGTCCAGTAGGATGTAGACAGTGCATCAGCACAAAATTCATCTAATAAAGACGAGCCACTAAAACACAGTCAAGGTACAAAAGCTGCCTTGGACAAACTCATCCGAGCTGTAAGGAAACCAAATTCACTTTGCCTTCAGAATTTCATTACAGTCAAATCCACAGAGTCCTACAGATCCAGAGTGTTTCACCGTCAGTGCGGAATGCCTGGTTTACGGGCAGACAGCAGCAGGTAACCAGAGCTCAGAATTCCCTGGACGCCTGCCAGTCGAGTGTGTGTGTGTGTGTGTGTGTGTGTGTGTGCAGCCCTTCAGCGCTGTGTAAGTCACAGAATGAGACACAGACATGAACGACACAGTATGAATTCTGAAGTCATGGATAAAAACACTCAACTGCTTTACAAAAACAGCCCCACATAGCCCTGATTTAAAGATATTTAAAAAGACATCACAATTACCCTAAAAGCAGGAAGAACAGCAGAATTCAAGCGCAATCTTTAATATTTTCAGCCAATGTTTTTAAACTGTTGCCGTGTCTGAGCATGAAGGAAAGTGTCGGCTGGGCTGTGTTCTTTGAAGAGCTCGTAACGTGTTTGAATGTCATTGTAAATGAAGGTGGGATCACTAAAAGTGATGACGAGGTTTAATTATCTCCATGGTGATGAATTAAAGATAAGAGATTCTCTTTCTGATGTATTTTCAATCACTGTACGAGTTAGTGAAATGGAAAATCCATCTGGAGGAGCGAGACGTCTGACGGGAAGAAAGGGGCTGAGACTGGCTGTTTGAAACTGTTCATTTTACTCACCCGATATTTGGAGAGGTCGATCCGGAGGGAATTGTGAAGCTGATCCAGTAGTTTAACAAACTTCTCCCTCTGCGAAAAAACAAAAACAGAACACAATAAAAATGTATTTTTCCATCTGCTCACTTGTTTGGTTGTTCATTAATTCTTGCAAAAAATAATCCATGTAGCCATTTAAAGGTACAGTAGACAATTTCACAGAGATTAGCAATAGCAAGTTAGCTTTAAAAGCATAAAACCCTCCCCTCAGATCTCTCCAAAACCTCCAACACACCCTTACATCCTTTACTTAGTGATTGACATCAGGATGTGAAGAGACATAACAACACAATGTTACTGGAAAAAAAGCACCTTTCATTCATGCAATAATCCACCAGCTGTCCTACAGCAGTAATACTAACTAACCCCAAAGTTGGACGCAGCGAAGCGGTCAGAGGCGGAGATGTTGGTGGTTGCCGTGGTCGTGTGAGCGAAGTAAGCGTTGATGTTAGCGAGCAGGTTACTCATCACCGCGGGAACACCGGGACACATGTACTTAGAGGACAGACAGGAGAAATGACTGAAAGAAAACAGAGAGAAACAGATGTTACACTGAGTCATAAAACCCTTCGGCACTCATAAAACACTCCTAATCATATTTTTCACATTGGATTACAACAAATTTCCCATGAGCACCAGTCTCAAAAATCATAAAGATATGTCCTGAGATAAATTAGAAACAGACAATGAATTGGGTAGATTTTAACACCCTCATCACACAAAAATAAATGGAGATGTTTAACATGTAAATGATCATAAAGAATTGTGGATTTGCAGCACATCATTTATTTCAGTGTTGGAATGAAGAAGCCATGAATTCTGCTCGTGTTGAGCAGGAAACTGCACAGAAACATCAGCTGCTCTTACAGAAGATTCATTAAAGAAAGATATAAGAGAGAAAGAGGACAGAGCAAACCACTAAAAATAGAGTTCAGTCCTGCAGGGCTGAAACACAAGACCACATGCAAACTGTCTTTCTCATACACACACACACACCCATATACACACTCTCTGTCCTACACAAACATGGACTGTTACACACACAAATACAATTCAGTGCTATTTATCTTACCCATAAACAAATATTCTATACACACATTTTTCTCTCCTTGTGGTCTATATAATGTAAATAATTATTGTGATCTACAGATAAGCTGTAAACGTAAGTTTGCCTTCAGATGAAACAAGTTCATGACGTAACTATCTATAAAGCATTCTTTACAGAAAGCAAATTAGAAGAGAGATGTCATGCCTCAAAAGGACAATTTAGACAACTTTACAGCCCAAATAACAGATTAAATGATAAAATATGAGCTTCACATTGTGCCCAATACAACATCTTGAGTCCTGCAGTAAACTGGGTTGAGAAGCACAGGTTTAACTGCAGTAAGTGTGGGCAGATGTGTAGCTCGGTGCCGGCATTGATCTCATTAGTTCTGATGGTGTGACCCGTGTGCCCGATCGCCCTCTCATGACACCCCAGAGATGAAGCTTTATGATGCCTCCCAGAAAAACTGAAACCTCCTCCTCATATTTTCCTCTCCCTGTTTCAAAACAGCATCAGAATAAATGAAACTGGATGGAAGGTGTTGACGTCCTGTTGCCTGGTAGCTCATTTTTAAAATCCTTTTCCTGCTGCTCCAGCGAACTGTTGATCCGCAGCGTAAATCAGGAAAATAAAAGCTGACTCTGAGTATTGACTCTCCTCATGCTGCTCTCTGCCTCTCAAACTGCAGTTTGAACTCAGATCTCGGCCATATTTTCAGGATTTACGTCTTCATTTGTTGGAAATTGAGAATCTGCTGGGCGGTATTCAGCTAATAGGAAGTGTTGTCCAGTTGCTAACATCATGCTGCTAACGTTATAAAAAAGTTATCTCAATGTTATCAAAAACGTTCTTGCAGTAATGTTATTTTCTGAACGGTTTCTGAAATGTTCTTTTGCTCATGTGGACAGATAAAATATTCTTAAAATAAAAAAATAAAAAATTACAGAATTCATCATTTCCAAACACCTGCTACAGGTCATATGTAATGTATTTCTGTAAAGCTCTGGACCAACATACTGCTGATGGCTGAAGATTTCAGCCTGAAGTCATTACAGGCCCTTCAGCAATAAAAAATGCTGAATGTTAGAAAATATGGCCTGCATCTCTAATAACGCTGGGGTGGATCACATGACTTTGTTTATGATCAAAGGTTCGAGGAAAGGTCAGAATCATCACAAGTGTCTCTGCAGTTCCTCCGTGTGAGGAGCTTTAGGAAAACATCCAGTGGGATTCTGGGTAGAATAATCTCTATAATCTCTTCTATACGTTTCAAATTTAACATGCTGATGCGAACACGGCTCACGCAGGGGATTGTGGGATTGACAGCAAATCAAATGATGACAGCATAGAATTTTTATTCTGTGTGCATCTACACTAAAGTTTACACTGTGTTAGAGGTTCCTGTTGACCTTAAAAAGGCTGTTATGTCTCCATTAAAGAGTTCAGGCGACACTGACGTATCTGCTGACCAATGACAATTTCAAACCCTCATTTCAAAGCTCAAGTTCAGGAGGTTCCACTGACATCCAAACCAACATTTTACACTCTCAGATGCCTCCTGCTCTTTTCAGCAACCCACATTCCTGCAGGAGCCCCAAACTGAACAACCAAATGCAAAACAATACAGTATATACACAACATCTTGTTTATTTTATCATGACTGCTGCAGGGGGCAGAAAAGATAAGTGACTTTCTGGCCTCCCATACTGCAGACCTATATAACACTGAGCCCAGAAGAAGAGAGACAGAGAGAGAGAGAAACATAAACTCTAGATGCAATTACAAGAGTAAGGGCCCTGAGAACAAAGTGGCTACACATAATTACCTCCATCCAGCCAACAAAGAGAGAGCGAGAGAAAGTCAGTAAGTGAGTGATTGAAAGAGAGAAAAGGGGAGAGAGAGAGGAGAGTAAGACAGTAGGAGAGAGAGAGAGATCTTCACTGGAGGCTTCAGTCATTCAGGTAAAACAATGTGATTTATACAGTCATGATAAAGACACTGAGTCATCAGCAGAAGCTCGTGGAGACTTAAAGAAACACGTCTTAATACATTTCTGTTGTAGAAGCATCAGTTTTAATAAATGCTCAACATGTTTCAGAGCCAGCATTAAACACCAGCTCAACACAACAACACAGACACTGCAGTGTGTGTGTGTGTGTTTGTGTGTTGCTTTAGCTCAACACTTCACAATCAATTCAGCAGAAAAACAACATCAGCTCTGAGCTAAGAAAGAAGTTCTTGTAAGAAAGAGTTTTTTACTCACGTCATGGCCTGATAAATGGACTCCACACCGAAACGCATGGCAAACTCATCTACGATCTCCTGAGAGATGTCATCAAAATAAACCTTCCAGGCATCATCACCTTTGACCTGCGGGATCTTCACCACCCCTCCATTCTTCACCTCCGTCAGGTAGTGGAAGAGATTCTACACACATCACAAATTCATAACAAACAATCACAATTCATAACAAACAATCACAATTCATGACAAACAATCACTAACATGCTTGTCTGACATCAGGAACAAGAATCTACTGTCATTCTCCAGGGGCTTAAAAGAGCCAATAAATTTCTATAAAGCAGATTCATAACAAGAGTTATACTCATACAAATGACATATAAATCACAGCAGTGTTTGTTCACACACCTCGTGTAAACATGTGTACTGGCCGTGAGGTGGAGCCACTTTCTCCTCTCCCTTCATCTCCACACTGATCTTCAGCCTGATCGCCCCAGAAACCATTGACTTATCTGTGCGCTTCTCTGCAGAGGAACATGAGAAGAAATTAGTGTGTGAGAGTGTGTGTGTGTGTGTGTGTGAGAGTGTGTGAGAGAGAATGTGTGCGTATATTTGTGTGTGTGTATATAGGTAGATGTGTAAAGGAATGCTGTGTGTGTGTGTGTGTGTGAGTGTGTGTGTGTGTATATAGGTAGATGTGTAAAGGAATGCTGTGTGTGTGTGTGTGTGTGTGCGCGAGTGTGTGTGTGTGAGTGTGTGCGTGTGTGTGCGTGTGTGTGAGAATGTATCGTGTGTGAGAGAGAATGTGTGTGTGAGAGTGTGTGTGTATATAGGTAGATGTGTAAAGGAATGCTGTGTGTGTGTGTGTGAGTGTGAGTGTGTGTGTGTGTGAGAATGGAGGGTAGAAAGACAAACAGAAACAGAAAGTAAACGAGCAGAAGATTTGAACAGAGCTGTATGGCGTCTCTCTGACCCTGTCAACAACAAGTAATACTGCTGATCTCAGAACAGTGACCTGCAGACAGACACAGACCAAACCTCATCAGCCTGTAGCCTTGTTCCATTACAAATCTGACCTGAGGTCAGACTGCAAATATAAGCTGGCCAATGTCAAAATGTAAGAGGAAGTTTTATAACTTCACACAAGTGATCTTAGTCAAAACTTTAAAAACAATATAAAACAGCTTCTGCAAGCCATTTTAATTTTTAAATGTGACGTGTTCAGATGTTACTTTATAAAGCATTGTTTTGATTATGCTGTAGTCTTCATTAAATAACTGTAACCAGCATTAATTTATAAATTTTTATTGGCATTATTTTAGAAAGGCTGTTAGTAACTTAAAACTGACTAAAAAGCTAATTGGCTATTGATTATTATAATTAACCAATCAAATTGCGGCACCCAGGTGACATCATTCTCTTATTACACTTTCACTCTTTAAAATAATGTGAACTGATGAATTGTGCACAATAAGACCAGGAATGTGTAATTTCACATTGACTTCAATATCAGCTGCTGAAACACTAAATGCTCTTTGTGGCAGAAGCTCCACACATGTGGGTTTTTACAGCTGAATGCAGTAATTGATGTCTGCTTTTGGCTGAAGCGTCTCAGTGTGGACAGATGTTTGGAACGTGAACACACATCAGCTATCGAGTCTGGCTCTAAAACCACACAGTTCTGCAGAGAACCGAGCAGAACAGTCTAACAATCCAACACATAAACCACCAAAATCTCTAAAGCTTCTCTGCTGGACCACACGGCCATCTGCGCATGAACAAGACTGTGGATGTTCTATCAAAAGCATCAGTGACAGATCATCCAAGAATGAAATGAGAAGACTTCAAAGGCTCTGGTCCAAAAGCTAGTTAGCTGCCTACCTAGACAACATTCTAGGGTATTATAAACATGTCCTCAAAACACAAGCTGTTACAAAAGGTAAGCAGAACATTATGCGGCCTTTTTCTTGTTTTTGGCCAAAGGCAACATTGCATGCACCTCAGAATGATTGCAACACACTCATTCATTTTATATTACATTTCTGTTTGACTCATATTATTCATACACTCATAAAAAGGTGCTTCACAGTGCCACAGTAAAAACAGTTTTGACTGTATAATTCCACAAAGAGCCTTTCTGTTTTGCAAAAGGTTCTTTGTAGTGGCAAAAGTTTTTCAGAAAGAAAAGGTTCTTTAAAGAACTTTTGACTGAATGGTTCTTTGGGAAACCAAAAATTGTTCTTCTGTGGCATCACTGTGAAGACCCTTTAAGAATCTTTTTTTAAGTTTATTGCTAACTTAGTCACATATAAACATCAAACTCTACTAAATTCATCATCTTCTGATTTTCCACAGAAAAAAGAAAATCACACAGGTTTTATATTTGGTTGAACAGAAGTTTATGAATTGAAATATGACGACCAAAACATACCAAGATTGTACCAAACATCCATTTCTCCGCTCAGCATTCGCACCTCGATGATGGTTTGACCCAGAAAATCATCAGATTCCTTCTTAAAGTGCTGCTTCACTCTGGACTTTATATCATCATCTTCATCCCACACGCGGACCTTAATTCTGTCTGTGGCGTTATGACACTCGCTGTAGAGAGACCAGAGGAGAGTGTGTAACACAGATGCGCCAAAAAGTCTCTGATGAGAAAATCATTGTCGACAGTTTTCAAATGAATGTGGTGGTCTATGACACTGAGTGGGTTTATATGCACAATCTCACACTAATTACACCTGATAATCTCATAAAGTATGAAGTCTTACATTTTGCTCTTTTAATGGGGAAAGACCATAAACTGTTCAAACTAATTCTGCTGATTTTTGCCCTTTGCCCTGATTTTTCTCTGCATGTATAATGACATTTGCTCTACTGTATATTTTATTATTTTGTATTGTTATCTAGGAGAAAGTAAGATATTATGTAATATTTCTTTTTTAATGACAAATATTATTTACAATGTAATTTTCCCTCAATGTAATTTAGGATGTCCCCAAAAGTGGTTTTGTCAGATTTAGCCAACTTCAGTGGAACAATTTTGTCCCCAAAGTGCAGCTAAACACCTCACACACACACACACATCTCACACACACTCAGCTTTTAAAGGTCATATGCTCCACTGAATATCCAAAGAGGGCTCTCAGCGTCCTGTGGTCAACCACACGCACACACACACACACACACACACTCACACACACACACACATTTCTCAGTGTCTCTCTACAGTTGAGGGTTGTTTTGAGGGAGATGAGTGAAGTCTTCATATAGATGCAGTCAACAGCCTCATGGCACTATCAAAACATCACAGCCTGAATCACTTTAAATCAATGATCTATGTTACACAGAGTGACATTATCTGAAGGTAAATACATTTAAGAGGAATTCTTATACCTATGGCTCACAGTTTGTGTAAATGATGCTTGTGAGGGTCAAACAGACCCAGAGCAACAGAACTGTTGCCTTGAAATGGGACTAAACACATATGCTAATATGCTAACAGAGCTGCTACTGAGACAGTCTGTGAGCTGGACAAGTCAGCTAATAAGAATGAAATAAACATAAGACCTTCAGATAAATCAGTTTTATCTGCTGGCATGATGTTTTATGGCACACGCTGCAAACTAAAACATTATGACTTCTGAGAAAAAACCTGGTGTGAACAGAGAAAATGTAGCATGACAAAATCATTTCTCACTACAGAGGTTTATAGAGACTCTTCATGAGCCCTCATAAAAAGATTTACTGTGAGGAATATTCGATGGATACAATGTGCTATTATGACACAAAAAGACAGACTATCATTATTCAATCTGGCAGTTAAAAGAAAGAGGGGGGGTGAGCTTCATTGAGCAAACATAAAAAACCCATAGAAACCTCTCAGAAGAATTTAACGGGTGATTTTTTTCTGTAAGAAGCATCTTTCTCTGTGCAAGTCCTGCTGCAGACTCTCCTAAAACCCTGAAGATTCTCATCAGCTTATACAGTGAGATGTTTGTCACAATCTCTTCCTGCAGCTGAAGGTACAAACACACAATGAATACGACAGTCATTTCCTGCTTTAATTGCTGTGTGCTGTTATTAGGAGCCGTCAGTACTTGTGTTGAATGTTGCTCTTGAATGTTGCTCTTGAATGCTGTCCATGGTGCTGAAAACATGAACCTGTTCATGCCCCACCATCTCTACACGGGTAAACGGTCCAAAATTAACTTCAACTTCTGCAGCATCTAATGCAAATGACCAGCAGGAAAATTGTTTGAATGAAAGTTCTGTGTCATTAATGTTCTTGTCATATAAAATGCTGCATTCACTCTGTGTTGTGTCTAACAGAAGCTTTAGCTGTGACTACAGTATATTCATAGTACAAGCTCTCATAGCTCACTGCTTAAATAGGTCACAGATTCTATATAATTACCTGTCACATTTAGACGTGTAATACTGAAGCGAGGGCAACCTTACACAATTCAGAACAGCACGTGACCTCTTCTTTAACCCTCTCTCTCTCTCTCGCTCTCTCTCTCTCTCTCTCTCTCATTCCTCTGGCTCAGTTTCAGGTGTCTTCATTATATTCCTCACATGATTCTCTCTGTATGGCTGCTGGTTTTACAGTGAGATGTGTGGAAAAGAGCCTTTGCCTGCAGCTCATTCAAACACAGAACAAACACTCTGATCGGCCACATTCAAAGCTGTTGTGGTTACACTGATAAACTGTATTATTAAACTATGTTATTATGTAATTATTTTACTTACATTCAGTCTAATTATGTATAAAAAAATTGGTGGCTATAAGTGCTGAAGCCCTGGAGCTGTGCAGTGATTTAAACATTCAATTCAATGTATATATTTATATAGTGCTTCTTACGTCACATTGTTTCAAAGCAGCTTTACACATAATACTGAGATATATTAAACAAATACAGAAACTGGAGACATTATCAGACATGTGTCTGATCAACATCACATTGTGTCTAAACCAGCAGTAAAATCACTCTGATGCAGAGCCTGTGGATAACTGCTGTATTAAACAAACGACACGGCAAGAACATGTGGACAGATGCTTCTGCTGATTATCAGAGCTACAGCTACTAACACACACCTAAAACTCAGTGCAGAGCCACATAAAGACAATATTTGAATTGGACTGTTCCAGCATGACAGGGCCACCGTGCACATTGGTGCAGATATCTGTGGGGGCAGGAAAAGGGGTATCTATTGGTTACTTGTAGAGGCTCTCATAACACCACCAACATAACATTTCCCATAATGCTCAGAGAGACACGTGACAGACCAAAATTCAGAATCACTGGACAACTTCCTCTGTGAATGCATGACATCATCACTCAACAGCTATTACCAGTGTGATGCATGAGAGCGGTTTGGGTAAAATGACCCTGGAACACCCGTAATGGAATTCTGCAACCGGAGTGGATCTGGATTTAGTAACAGTGCTGTCAGATGCACACACTGTAACTGTTCATGTTTAAAGCTGCAATCCGTAACGTGTTTATTAAATACAAACAAAAATCTGTCACTGAGCAAATACATGACTGATCAGTGTTCAAAACTGTCTCTGTACCTTACACTGATTCACACGTGTACGTTTATAATAATGATTCATATTTAAGCTGTAGGGTCAGATTTGATGTCTGTTAACAGAAAGATCTGGCTGATATATCACATGTCTGTGTGCTGTAGATGGTGCAGCGTTTGTAGTTTGTTCTTACAGCTGTTGTTTAAAATTTAAACTTGTCACCCATGTTAAGAAAATAACTCTGCAACCTGCAATTTTACATTTCAAACAGAGATGGCGGTCGAGAGGTGAAAGTTATGTATTGTAGTTTAAGGTTAGGGATTTAAAGTATTAAACTTTGGAGCTGGAATATTATTCACAAAGATAATGTTGAATATACACTCTATAGTCATTTGTGTATACAGAGATTACATGAGAGATTTTGAAGTGATGTGCAGAGCAGAGTTTGTCTCTCTGTATTTCACTCATCCAGTCAGTGCACACACACTGATGAGTTGATGAGTGGTCTACAGGACACAGAAACATGCAATAAAGAGTCTGATCAGATTCCACAGACGTTGGCTGGTGTATATCTCAGGATTAAGTTTGTTAATTTAAAGTGGGTGTTGAAGATTAGAGGTCATACACTATAAAGCTACAAGCTTTAACACTAATCACTGTCTCTAATAATCCAACAATCCCTCTCAGCTACAAACATCCACAAGTTTAAAACAACAGCATCAGAAAGCAGAGAAGAGTCCTGAACTCAGGTCAGTGGTTTGGAAATCTCTGTGATGTAATACAGGTTTAAAACAACAGCATCAGAAAGCAGAGAAGAGTCCTGAACTCAGGTCAGTGGTTTGGAAATCTCTGTGATGTAATACAGGTTGAAAGGTTGCAGGTTCTCACACAGTTTGTTTTCCAGACAACAGCTTGTAAACCACAGCAGTGCCGTGAAAACACACATTGATCTAATAATGATGGTTTTATTGAGAGCCCAGTCAACTTACTCCAAGACCTCCAATACAGCCACAACCACACAAATCACACAGGCAATGAGGTCACTGCCAAGATCAGACAGCCATATTCCATAGATCTCCAGGCTCTGTGTTACCCGTATTGTGCGTTGTCAAAAACACTGACTGCTAACAAAGATCTCTGACAGATGGGTCAGGATGGTGAGTGTGGCATTTACAGTATTGTGACACCCAGATGGTTGCAGAATACTCAAGGTTACCCATAGAAAAGCAAAATCACAGATGAGATCTCTTTAATATCTCAATTATTTCTCCTAGACTGCAATGAGATTCAACAGAGAGCAAATGAAAACTTCTGTTTAAGTCTCCTGTGTCAGATATAAGAAAAAACTCAGAAACTTACAAATGTCTCCATCAGAGTTGACTATGTATACTACGTAAAAAATACTACGTATTTTAGCAGTTGTTTCAATTGTTTTTTTTTTTTATATTTCCTAAGCAATTTTAATGGAAACATCTGAGACAAAGCTAATAAATAAATGAAACACAGCTGAGATCTTCATCAAATCTCCTGAGCTATGAAAGAGCAACACCTGAAAAATAAAACTTTCCACTGGTTAAACTTTAGTAATGGCTGCTTTCAGAAATATAAACAGACCCATGAGACCACAGCTAAACCAACAGACTACAAATGATTTTCATTACCCTTTATTTACGACCTGAAGAGACCTTTCAAACAGCCCCCTTAAAGAGCAACAAGAAAAGACATATTTCATTGTCTTAATGGAGCCGTTCTGCAGACAATGTAAAATTAATGAAAGACTACTTTAAATAATTCATAAGCCATTTGAAAATTTGTTTGTGATTGAGTGGCAGGAATGTTGTGAAATATAAACAATATCTCAGCTCTCTGAGTTCAACCTGGGTGTTTTTCAAAGCTTTAATGCATAAAAACTTCCAGAAATCCCAGATGAACCTGTTCACACTCTGAATCAGAGATCTGAGACTCAAACTCAGAGCAAATCTTCTGGAATAATGTGTCTGATCTGAACCGACGGCTTGCGACCTTAAAATAGGTCAACAGTCTGTTCAGATGGTGCCTATAGCAGAAATAAAAACATGCATAATGCAAACAATAAAACACGACTAACTTGTATAATCATAGTGTAAAGTCAACTTCTAAAAGGGAGACATTTCCACAATTTCATTTTTGATGTCAAAGGCTGTGCCTTCAGTAATCCTACTGTATGTTGACAGCTGTCGCTTGGGAGAATTAACTATACTAGAAAAAATGCCAACATCCATCAAAAAAATCAAATACGGATTTCTTGCCATAAGGATAAACAGAATTTGGGTCACCCACAATTTTGGCTTGTATGGAGAATTATTTGGATGCAGAGATACAATAATAAAAAGATTTTAGTTATTTTATGGCACATAAAATAATAAAATGGCACTTGATTTTGACACAACAGTATTTACTTGTGTTCAAAGCACTGAAGTGAAACAAAGAGCAGAAAACATGAGCCTCACAAGAAGAACTTCTCGTCCCAGACAGGGTTGAGGTTTCCAAAGACAGTTTTGGTCCGGCGTTTAGTCTTTCCCACTTGCACTGTGACGTAAGGATCGCTGGAGCCCGTCTTGTCTTTAGCTTGTAAACCTTGAGCACATAAAACTAGAGGAAGACAGAAAAAGTGTCAAGCTGACACAGACTGTGTATTCATGAGCAATACAATTTGTGCAGGAAATAAAAAACTTTTTCTAAAGAATTGGACAACTAAAGAAAACATTTTAGCACACAAAGCAATAAAACAGAGTCATGCACAAGCGGTCACGCACTGTGTGTACATACAGCACCCTAGATAACAAAAACATCAATTCAAAACGGACAAATGTGCAATAAAGCAACATAAAAACAGGGTGAATGGCACTGTGGCACTGAACTCGGTCAATAGGAAAGCCAGTCGTGTCCCCATCCATCAGTGAGGCAACAGAATTTCACAGGAAGCTCTTGGCTCATTAAATATGAACGAGCAGGTGCTAAATGATTCAGGAAACATATATCCACGGGGCTGGAGACAGACGGAGACGGCCGCAATGTCACAGGCTGCTTGAAGAGGCTAATGAAGTACACACAGTTTAGCCAGACTGAAGGAATGCTGTTGTGCAGGTGTGTGTATTTGTATGAGTGTCCAGAGGCTTGTTCACACATTGAGGAGTTTGATGTTATGTCAGTGACTGGAATAATGTTTTGGGTTCATGACCTCACATCTCTGAGTAAGGACATTTTCTACCTGTTTTCCTTGAAAATTTGTAAACATTCTTAAAATATGACAAATTTACGTGAGAGGCAAACTGACATAAATAAAAATATCAGAGATATTAAAAATTGCTTTTTAGAAACCTCTGTAAATTTTAAACAAAAAGAAAAATTATGACAAATATTATAATACAGTTTGCTTAAATATTTTTACTGGAAACAAGACAAAACTGATTAATAAAATGATTTTTTTTGTCTGTCAGTTTATGTTGCTGTCAAATTAAATCAGAATTCAGAGGTTGGTGTTTATAACAACCTTGATCAATAAACATGAATACATTTAAAATTGGAAATTCGATCACAAGCAAGCCAGGATAAATTAAACTGAGAGCTGTTTCTGTTGTATTGACCCTCTGACAGAATGGAAAGCTTGGCAATAATTCACAGTCTGTGTTCACCCAGGTGAGAGGACGTCCCAGATGTCCTCAATGAGAAACAAACTTCCCCTGGCAAACGGCTTAACCAATACAGCAGCGTTTGACTGAAACGGAGCAACGCGAGACCACGCATCAGACGATTGAGTTTGTATGACTCAGACAGTCTCTGTGACTGCTTACTTCCTCTCCAGACCAGATGGCTGCTGTCGCCTGGTCGCTCGAGCTGTCGGAAAACAAGTGAAAATCTCTGCAGGTTTCCAAATCAACAAAACTGAGCAGGAGTTTCTCTGCGGACATCAGCTGTTTCTTCTCTGGGGTGCTGCTGGACCTGCGTGAAGGGGCTTTTCAGCGCAGATGTGTTTTCA
Organism: Ambastaia sidthimunki; assembly: GCA_036877625.1. Taxonomy (NCBI): domain Eukaryota; kingdom Metazoa; phylum Chordata; class Actinopteri; order Cypriniformes; family Botiidae; genus Ambastaia; species Ambastaia sidthimunki. The sequence continues at coordinate 1,452 of JAZGTK010007180.1, read as the reverse complement.
TAAATGTATTTTCACCTGGTGTGATGGATTATGAGTATTCTACAGCACAAAATGAACCCCATGCTTCTATATCACATGCTGTACAGCAGTTACACTTCTTCTGTTTATCTAGAACACACTTGAACACACCTGCTCTGCTGTACACAAGCATCTGTTGCCATCACTCACCTGTGATGGTGATCTTGGCAGACCATTTGGAAGTTCCTTCCAGCACGGCTTGTTTGGCTGTTTTCAGGTGTGTTGTGAAGTCTTCCTTCGAGAGCTGGAACATCTCCTGGATCACCTCAAACACCTCAGGACGGTTCTTCTCCCGGATCTTCATCCGTTCCTTCATGGCCATGATGATGTTTTGGGTTTTGTCCTCAGCTCCATGTTTGGAACTCTTCTCCACCGCGCCTGTGAGGATGAGATGAATCAGAAACACTGATTTAAATCTTTAAAAGCAGTCAAATATCAGAGGTCAGGTTTAATTAGTAAAATTGCACAGAAGATTTGAGACCAAAGCTGCCAAAGCAATTTTTATACACTAAGTAACTAAATTAATTTGTAGTTTGTGAGCATGAGTAATGATTTTAAGAGCTAAACAGAAAATATATTAAAATGAATCATTCATTAAAAGAATTTGCACTATTAATATCATGTAAAAAATTTTATAGAGTTCTACAAACTCTGTATTTGAGAAATTAAATCATGTGACTCTCAGACAGACAGTTTATTGGCTGTGATGACCTCATTGAACTCCAATAAATGTTCTTTATTATCAATGTCAATATGGTAAAGACAATTTCAGAGAGGTTAGCAACAGCAAGTGAGCTTTGAAATCATAAGATCCCGCCCAAAGCCACACCTCCTCCAACACACAATCACATACATAGTTTGACAGACAGAATGCAATAATTAAACGAACATTTAAAGGTCCTGCTAGACCAGACTGGCCACACTGAGAGACCAACTAACATCTCAGACTGTTTTATTTAGCAGGGCGCCTAATAAATATGATGACATTGATGGCTTATTTAATAAATCTGCTTCTTTAAAGGCCCACTTGTGTCTCTGGCAGAAGGTTTACTAGGGAACTCTATACCATATTCTATACCATAATTCACCCTCAGTATTTCCTGTAAGTGCAGACTGACTTTAGCACTCATATGAGAGCACTTTCACTCTTTAACAGTGAAGATGCTTATTCACATAACAGCACTGTTACATGACAGAGCACAGAGACAATGAAAGACAAACCATCAGAGGTCTGATGAAGAAATCAGAAATACAGCTCAATGATAAATCATTATGATAAAGTCACTGTTGTGATAAAGGGATGGTGTTGATCTGTCATGTACTCACGCTGAAGACAGTCTGCGTTCAGGAGATCTTGGCACTTCTCGTGACATTTGACCCCACACTCAGAGCAGCGCATGCCCTGTCGAGCGATGCCCCACAGCAGCCCCTCAC
>JAZGTK010007179.1:0-19718 GCA_036877625.1 Ambastaia sidthimunki | reverse complement strand
AAAAAATGCAGTGTACATTACATTGGTGAATTCATTCTTACAGACTTTATTTTTTCTGTGTACATCAATGTAACTCCAATCCAGACTCAGTGACTGAAGAACCTGACCTCTTGTTTTGACAGAGATCTTTATCAAAGACCCACCCAGCCTCAGCTCAATACAAATACACAGGAACAAAATGTCAGAACATTCCTGCCATAAGAATCCAAACAATGTGTCAACTAACATAAACAACTTGAATGCAAGTTATTCTGATATATTGCAAAATAATATTCAGTTATGTAATTGTTGTCCTCATCCGGGTAACATCTGGTCTCTGTTTGACTTAAAAGATCTCCGATACGAGTGTTAATGGACTTAATGGAAAAGTGGCTATTGTTTTCTACATTGTAGTTTTCGTAGAGGGAACTTTGAGACAACATTTAAATACGTGTTACCAAGAATTAGCTACAAGTGGAAATGATAGACTTAAGTTTAATTTTATTATGAACTTATCGCGCTTTTGCGTGCCAAACATTTTAATGGGAATGTGCGTGTCATCCTAATAATGGGACGCAGAAAACGACAGCATCAGTTTCCGGTGAGAGGACGATGTTTTGCTACAGTCTTTGACAGCGATCGTCATTTGTGTTTATATACAAGGTAAGTGTAAACCCATGTTAAGTTTGATTATTTTTACGTGTATGACATTGAGATTGCCTGCTCTATGTAAGGGTCTCTTGAGAGGGCGGGGTTTTGGCGTCAGGGGTGTGTCTAATTTAATGAACAGCAGTGGCAAAATTCAGATAACGTCACTAAAAGCACCTTTTAATAAAGCTGAAATCCGTAACTTTTGCCTCTTTATCGCCATCTATGTTTGAAACATAAAATTACAGTGTACTTGCGGAGTTATTTTCTTAACGTGGTTGACAAGTTTAAATTAAAAACAACTGATGTAAGGACAAGCTACAAACGCTGCATCGTCTACAGAATCCAGAAATGCGATATAGTTACAGAAGGACCCGAAAGCATAAATTATAAATCATAATTATAAACAAAAGTAAGGAGATCGTGTTGAACACTGACCTGTCATGTATTTGCTCAAAAACTGTTATTTTATTATTTTTTTAACCAACAAAAGTTACAGGTTGCAGCTTTAAGTTAAAATATGTATTTAATATGTACACAAAGCATAAAGCACAGCTGCAATCTTCTGAATCAATTTGCATTTTCCCTCTGTTGCTGATTTTTGTATTTTTAAGCCTCACTTGTGTAGCTGAAGTAGTCATGGCAACTGTCAGCTCCTTGCAGACTGGGGGCCATAACCCCTGATGTTGAGACCCCTGGCAGATTTTAATGCATTGAACCGCTGTGGAGTAAAACAATAGGATTTTCTCAGTTTTATAACATTACTGAACTGTAAGTACTATAATAATATAATAATATACTACAATAAGAGAAAAATAAGAAAATACTTAATTTGAGAATCAAAAGTGTAAATATGTGACTGCAGATAAATGGTGTTTTTATCATAGGATGTCATGGGATTGTAGGATGTCATAGTGTTTATCATAGGATGTCATATCATTGGATTGTTTTATCGTGTATGGCCACTAGATGGGAGTATAATCAAGCTACAAAACGTTCATGATTTACTCAACTATGAATTCAACCATAACCATGTCATTACACACGGCACAATTACATTTGTAGATTTTAGAGTCACAAGTAGCCTACAATGACAATTTAGACAGTTTAGTTCATATTAAGAAACAAAACAATTATTTATATCAATATTATTAGTCATTGTTCTAATTATCTATTATATGGAATTCATAATAGAGGCTTCACTAGTGATCTCAGACTTTTAGGCACCACCCTTTAACAACTACAAATACTTCTGTGTCACATTTGTGCGTGTTTATGCTTTTGTGTTATATAGAGTCGTTGTTAATAAAGGCAGTGTCGTTGACATTAAGGTGCCTGCAGAGAGGTAGCCTTCCTCCACCTCCTAAAACACAACCTAAATACATATGAAAAGAAGGATTTTTATTGGGTCGAAATAATGATTGAGTAGGTCAGAAAGCATGACCACCTAGTGCCAGGTCATATAAAAGAACAGACTGTGCAAAAGCACTATAAATCCCTCTGCCTCTTGTAAATAGCTTTAATACACCCGAGGCGCCAAATCACTTGACCTGTGTTAGCCTCAGCGTTTGGGAACTTTCTGCTTGACTGAATGTTCCGGACCCACCCCCCTCTCCTCCCATTCTCTTGCTGTCAGTCCAGGTAATAGTCAAGGCATAATTAGCAGCACACTCATCTGACACTTATTTTGTCTGACTCCAACCCCGGGCCCACTTTTTGCATTTAATCAGGTTGTGGGCCTGAGCAGTTGCCTCCTGGACCTTAAACTGAAGTACCTCTCCTTTTCTCCTCTCTTCTCCTCGTCTCCCCAGAGATATGATTTAAATAACTGACCATATCTGTGTGCTTTGCAATATGTCTGGAAACCCCAGTTTTTATATTTGCGTTCTTTCTTTAGGTGGGGAAAAATTAGTGTACGTTTTAGCTGGGTTGTTGCAAAAAAACAGACTTGTGTAATGATGTATCCACACAGGAAACTGAGAGGCTTGATGCAGCTTGTTTGCGAATGATGCCGCCTTCGTTGGTCATAATGTTAATTGGTTCATGTGGGAACATTTATGTAAACTGAAGTGAATAAAGCGTTGCTTATGTAACGTATGCTTGCGAGTTGAGTAAACGCGTTGCATCTCTTTTACCAAATCCATTTTCGAAATGTCATCACGCCCCTAATTTGTACATTAAACTACATGTGTTAAGTCGGCGTTATAGACATCAGACAGACAGAAGACAGTTGGCACCGTTTGGAAAAGTTCTAACAGAGCAGCATTCATTTCAGAGAACACATAGTACAGGACTCTTGGCCATTGGAAATAAAGACACAGTATCTAGACATGTCCACAGAGAGCTAAATCCACTGCCAGTCCTCGTAGCGCAGGAGTTCCCAGGTGTCTGGCGAGTTGTACCCCCCACACAAGCTACGTCAGTGGCCAGACTACGCCACCTCGCTCTCCTCACTGAGAACCAAAAACAAACTCTCTCATCAAAGACAAACCTGTTCCTTCGTACCTCACACATGTTCTCCGACTACTTCAGCAGTGGAGAGCGAGTGGGCTAGAGCGAGCTAAGCACAGCAACTCTTTTTAGGCCCCGCTACAGCTGGGAGCCACTTGTGGGTTCATATGGACCGCTGGTCAATGGCCAGCCGTCATGGGCAGCTTAGACTGAGTTGGAGCGTCCAGGCTTTTGGCCAGGCTGAGACCTTGATGTCAGATTTCCAATGCTCCACTTGTTCACGCTCTGAAAAGCTTTGTGAGGAGCTGGAGGGGGCGTGACTGTGTACTATTATATCACCGAGCACTAATTACATGAGCCACAACAGAACTCGACAGCCAAACATGTTGTCTCACGCTCTACTCCAAACAGCCGAGCTCTCAGTGCTGGTGCTGTAATATGACTAATATATGTGGAATGTTTCAGAGTTTGTTCAGTGAATCCTCCGTGTATGCCACATAATGCAATTAACAGTATCTCAAGCTCAGTTGTTCTTCAGGATAGAGATCATGATGAATGTGAATCTAAAGTGGAACTAAATTATAATTCAGATTCTAAATGGTCTAGTCAGTATTTAGAGTTTAGTTTCAGTGTGTGTAACGTAGCAGCGGTAACTAAATTTTTCATTTTCTAAGGAACGTGTGAGTGGTGGCTGTTCCTGCAAAATTTTCCACCATGATGCTAAGGTGTTGTGGGTTTGCCAGGGCCACCTACACTATGCTAGCATCCAACCTATGTGTTTGCTAGGGTGCTCTGAAGGTTTTGTTGCTAGGGTTCTCTAGATTGTTCATTGTCACATGAACTCATAACAACATAATAAGATTATGGAAAGACAATAAACCATGTTTTAATACACTCATTTTATATAAATTTAATAAAATAATTCAAAGCTGCAATCTGTAAGTTTTGCTTCTCTGTCGCCATCTCTGTTTGAAACATAAAACTGCATGTTACTTTACATACATTTCTTTACATATGTTGAAACCAAACTGACATTTCCTGGGAAATTGGACTAGACAGGTCAAATTATAAATTGTAATTATAAATGGTTATTATAAGATTAAATTATTTTAATGAAACTTGCAAATGTGGGTAAGTTAAGGAGAACGTTTTGAACACTGATCTGTTATGTACTTGCTCAATAACTGACTTCTGTTCATTTTTAACCAAAAAAGTTACTAGTTGCAGCTTTAAATATAATCAAGTTACATTGTCTTTCTGTAGTTTTTAAAATCCTGCTTCCACATTATAACAAAAATCCACATTATAACATCTGTCAGGATCAGAGATCAGATTCCTTTCAGATTTGGAATAGCCTTATTTGAGAATCCACTAAACTGTGATTCATGACAGAAAAGCGAGTTTGTTTTTTGTGCTGAGGTCTCATGAAAAAAGAGGGTGGTGTGAAAGAATATTTACAAAGCAAACACATAATGATATTCTTCAGTCTAACCACAGGTTGGGGGAGGAAGAGAGAGAAATAGAGAGTTTGGGTTGGGGGGGGAGTATGTAAACGAGGAAGAGATGCTGCCACACAGTCAGACTGTCTGGCTACAGCAGGATCCCCAGCTCTCAGCATCACATGATTCCAGAGGTCAGAGGTTATCCCCACTGATGAATATCAGGCTGAGGCCAGTCGCACTCACTAAAGAAAGGGAGTTGTTTTCACTCACAGAGTCTGGAAAGTTTATTTCAGGAATTTATTCTGCCAGCATGAGATTGTAAACCTGTCCCACATTGGGAAAATTATGTCCACAAATTTTCGTTTTTTCCTTTTAAACGCTATTATTTAGCAGCTAGAGTATCTACAGACCTTTTCTCTTCTCTACAAAAGCATTAACAAATAATTGCATGCGGTAGGAAAAATGAAAAGATAAAGGGTAACATTTCTGCTGGATAGTCATTTTGTACGTGTGGTCTCCTTTCTGTTCTAAAAAATTATCCCACTTTAATCATATCTGTAATGGAAATACTTTAAATGAAAACATTGTTAATAGAATTATCACAGACGCTTCATATAACACCTTGCTCTGGACTTTAGGGAAAAGCCCATAGATTATAGCAGCCATGTAGAAGGAAAGGCCACATTATGAGCTGAAAAGCTGGTACAAATGGGGAACTAAGCCAGACCATTATATCAACCACAACCTCAATATATTCTCACCTAGTCGTGATCTCTGAAAAAAAATCTGCTCCGGTATGTTGAGGAAATGATTTGGAGTGAACTCGGCATGGAACAGAAATGCGGCTATGGTATGTGAGAACTTCCAAAAGTTGTGCAAATTATAGGCTTGACAGTTATGTGGCCCTAATATATTTCATTTATCTGTTGAGTGTATTTTCTCTCTTTAGGTTCCCCCATAACCATCCATCTATACGTTCACACAAAAACATAGTAGCAGCAGTATATAAATGAGGAACTCTCATACATGCAATGATTTTCATACTAGGGATAATATTTATTAATATAATTAACCATAACCTCAAACTTAACCCCCACACAAACCTGTTGACAAATTAGATCTAAAGCAATACATGAATTTTAAGCTTTATATACTGTAATAATGACTATACTTTAACCTAATAAGTCACTTTTTTACATATTTTACTATATTTGTGGGGACAGCTTTAAACATGTATATACAGTACACACACACACATGTTGTTTTTTTAATGTTTAATGGGGACATTCCATAGACATGGTTTTTATACTATATAAACCAGGATGTTTCTTCTTCATACAAGATACCTCTACTGGAAACATGTTGTGAAACATGGTAGCTGGTTTGAGCAACAAACCATTTAACAGCTGGTCATACCAATTTAGGGTGTTCAAGTTGATTTTTGCAACACGGTAGCTGGTCAACCAGCAAATGACCAACCAATCAGCTTAGACCTGTAAGAAACCAGCCACCATGTTTTATAACACAGCTACTGGCTGCTCCAGGCCTGTGCTGATATTACCCTCACAGCTGGGGCCGAGAGGCATTGACAGAAAGAAGCTGAGAAACTTTACCTTCAAACAACCCAGCAGACACCCCATCATCACCCAGCAGAAGCCCATAAACTGAGGGAGCGTTTTCCCATCTGTAACGGCACTGATATTTTTGACATTTATTAACACTGTAACAAAGAACGGATTGAATGATGGAACGATGGCTGGCTGAGGGAAAGGAGGGTTGCGTGTATGGGGTCTGCACAAAGCTGTGTCAAACCACACCACATACCATCACCAACGAGAGAATGAGAAATCCATTTGGATTGTTGACATTGAACTTTATGAACCAGACAAGGCAATATTTCAGATTTTTCTCTTTTTGGCTATAGTCATCTCACTCCTGCGTTACTCCTACTGCTCTCTGGAAAAGCCTGGAACCTGTAATCATGGGCTGATGGCCAGTTCAAAGGAAAAAATTATTTCATGTCTATAGTGATCGTGATTTCATGAATCAATGTGCTTTCGAAAGCAGACAGTTTCCTGAAAAATGCTGCCTATGAATAATTATCGATGTTATCAGGATGATAAATAAGGACAGAATCGTACTATGTCTCAGGCCTCTTGTGTATTATTATAAAGAGATATGTCACTTTAATGAAATAAAAGCATGTTTGCATATTTCCCTCTCAAGGCACGCATGTACTTGTAACATTCAGATGCAAAATGCCTGTATATTTTTCAAATGTCTGTATTTTATGGAAATTCTCTCAACACCACAAACCCATGACATTTTAACAGTCACATGAATAAACACGTTACCACAGATGCTCTGAGCCAAAGTGCACTTACAGTAACCTTTATAGCATGTCTGCTATTGGTTTAGTATTTTTTATTCTGTTTGATGTTTAATCTGAATTAGTTGTGTTCTTACAAACAATCTTACATTATTTAATTTAAATATAAATTTATTTAAATTAAATCAAGTTTCTAGCTATGCTATAAATTACTATTAAAAAGCTGGTTGTGAATAATTATGATGTTTATAAAATAAAATCTTATAACTTTGAACTGAGCAACAAAACTGTATTTATCCTGCTTTGATGTGTTTGTGTTTTAAATATAAAATTATTGTTTTGGTGCTACAAAGTTACCTTAAAAAATATATATTGTTTTATAACGCAATACAAGTTGGAAATAGTTTGCTACTGAAAAAGTTGTGACTTTAACATTAGCAGACAAAATTTTGTGGCACCCCTTCTGGTCATTAATGGACATTACATGTCCATTTTTGCAGGTGATTTTTAAAAAACAATAAATAATTAAATACATAAATGGCAAAATGGGTGAGTACACTAAGATTAATGACTAATATGACCCCACTCATTTACATTATTTGTCTACTTTTGCCTCATATCATCACCTCTTAGAAACACCCTATTGAAGAAACATCATATTGTTAGTATAACACATGCGTGTCATTGAGATGCAGGTCTTTGAGAATATGCTCATTTCTAGCTGAATGCTGCATTCATTGATTTGTTTACACCATCATGCAGACAAGTTCACCATTGCATTTTTCCATCAGTCTGTGAGGGGCACCAAAGCCCCTGCACTTGTCTTATCACTCAGAGCTGAGATAATAGGGGCAGATTTAGCCTGATTAGTGCTATTAGTTCTATCCCTGTCTCCTCATCAGAGATGCTTGACATGTTTCTCATAACGGCCCAGCACAGCGGCGCTGGGCAATGGGGCTGACTGACGTCTGTCTCTGGACAAGGGTTTGAATGAAGTGTAACGGGGCTGGTTAATATGTTTTGTGTGGGGAACACATTAAATCAAATACAAAGTAATGAGTTTTTTTTCAAAGCATGCAGAACCAGATGGGACCATATGAGAAGAATCACGTTCCAACAGGTACATTGTGTCTGGATGCCTGACTCAAATCTGTACATGCAATTGTCTCTAATTGTGACATTGATTCGGGGAGATCTGCATTCTTCAAGCCTCTTATGAGTTTCCAGTGTAGGTCTCAGAGTCTGGGGAACCATCAACACGATACCAATCTAAACCAATGGCTCCAGTTTGGGCCTCCCACGGTCTCCGAGGGGCAACCTGTCCAACCCTAAAGTACCAAAATACCCCCTTCCCCCATTAACATGAGCGGTGCGCCACTGACAGATGCATGTCAGAGCAGAGGCAATTATGAAGACGTTCTCAAAGACAGCCTGTGTCATCACGTCTCGCAGTCGCCATTCTGAAACGAACAAGCCCGGTCGCTCTGCGTTTGTGGGGTAATTAACCAAATGATGTGGCTGTGGGATTCATAATGTATCTTCACAAGGCTTTCCTCAGGGTGTTGCTTTCAGTTTTGGGAGATTATAAAAAAGAACGCAAGCTCATAAACTACACCATCTATAACTGCAAAAACTTAAGATTATTTTTATTTGCTTGTCTAATATCGCACATTTTGTTGTTTTAAGAGAAAACTGATTTACATACTACTTCACATTATTTAAAATTGACCACTATGGTTGAATGATACTTAATTAAAAGTTGTTGCTTTGAATCAACCCCTAATTTTCATATTTTGATGTTTGTAATAAACCAAACAAAATCACATACTCTTGTTCTCTCACACAGACAGAGAAAAACACAGAGACAGGAGCATCGTTCTCATTCCTGGCAAAGTCTTCTGTGTCTTACCGGAGTCTCCTTGTCTGAGCAATAGCTCCCGCTCACAATTTATAGGAAAGTCAATCGTTGCTCACTGTCTGTGTATTTTGCTCATTCCAAGCTTTACAGTGCTGCACATTGAAACGTAAGCTTGGAGAGACACGTCAGTCTTATTTATAATCCAGAACACCACAAATACAAGTGGACTAAAAAAGAGAGTAGGATAAAAGAGAAGAAAAAACAAAACAATGTTGCCAGGTGGGACATAGAGACAGGCAGCGAGTGAAGAAAAAGCCACGACAGGCCGTGCGTTACAGCGATTTTACCACGTGTTATCTATGGTAAAATTGCTATTATGACACCAGTGGCTTCTTGCTTGTATAAAATGTGAACATCAATATAATAATACACAAGAATATTTATCATTAACGATTATTTAAATATACAAAAATAACTTGGGCATTAATACGAATGTGCAGTCACAGATGTGCATTTATCAGCATAATGGTTTTGTAAATGGCTCATCCAATCAGAATCAGAGTTGGAATTTTTGTAAATAATAATAATAATGCTAACATTTACATTGACAAACTTAATCTATAGATCACCTTTTTAAGTAGTCCCAGCTTACAGGCAACGTTCTAAGAATGTTGGCTAATGATAAAAGTTCTCGAAAAATGTTTGAATTACGTTCTTAAAACCAAGCTATAACATTAATAAAACGTCTAAAAAACTAGATGCTTTGAACATTCCCAGAACATTTAAAATAATATTTTAAGCATTTTTGTTACTTAATGGTAACATTAGAAAAACGTTTCTGCAACTTAAAAATTGTTAGCTGGGGTAGTGCAATGTGCTATTGAAAATGTAAAAAATACATTAAAATGTTTGAGGTTTTAGCTGTTTTGCTTTGTCCTCATCCAATTTTTCATCCAACAGAGCGGAAAGAGACAGGACTGAGCTGCTGCTATAGCAACCGTTTTGTTTGTGGTGACTGGTATCAGTGGGGCTGGGGCTGCACAGAGCTGTTTAGAGTAACTTGGGTTGCCATGAAAAAATTCTAAGCATGCACAAAACATAATATACAGGGACTCAGCGTCGCCCAGGGAGAGAGTCTCTCTGTCTGCTCTGCTCTCTACAGGTGGCCTTGTTTGGAAATGCTGACAAATAGGAAATTTGGAGCAATAGTAGAGAACCACAACTCATTCCAAAAGCAGTCTGCTGCAATGGTTTTGTATAATGTCCAGGACTCTATTTTTTGTGTCTCGTTTCAGAAATAGGGTTTGGTCATGGGGTCATCGGATCTCATAAATAGGCTACTGTGTATGTAGTATTTGTATGCAGTAAAGTGGGGGGACCGGGGCTAGTTGTCACATGGGAAAGTTGTCAAGGGATTATAAATGTTTCAATCAGTCCAATTGTATAAATTCTTTATTTGTCTAAGAATGTTTTTTTGTTTGTTTCAAAGATCTGATAAATTTCATAATCCAAACAAAACGCATTTGTTAACCTACAGCTGTTGGTTAAACCACAGCTCATATCAGTGTACAGCAGGTTCCCACGGTAACAACTTACCCCATGTACTGTAACAATATGCTTTCTATACTGGGATTATCCACTACAATTACTAGCCCTGGCCACACAAATACATTAGAAAGAAATCTTTAAAAATATAATGTTAAAAATACATATTAGAAGATTATTTAAATGGATTTTATAAAGATCACCATCCATATCTTACTGAGAAACATTTTTCATTATTTTACTGTACAACAATGAAAGCACAGATTCGTGGAGAGCCAGCCGGGCTATGAGTCAGGACTCAATTTATCTTACAGTTAATCCCTGCTGAGTCCAAGCTGTTATCTTTCTACCTGTCCAGTTGTTGAGGATGAGGAATCTATTCATTAACTTTAACTCTGTTAAACCCATAGGCAACAGCCATATGCTATGATTGTTTATACAGTGCTGAGCGAACAAGGAAACTCGCACATTTACAATGGAACCATTCATAAACGTTCACTCTCCCCTCCGCAAAAAAAGTTGCTCTTAGCATTTGGGCAAGAGGTAATTGGGATCACTCAGCTTGTCTGATGCTGATAATGGGGCAATGGGAAATTCCTGTCAGAGAGTTTGTGGTGCGAGGCAGTTTCGCAACCGCCCTGGCAGCACTGGGAAGGCGCATGAGTTGCGGCATGCTCGCATAGCTGTCATTAAACATATTTAAAACAACAACATAATTGCAAAAAAAGACAACGTTCTTTGCATTATTCAAAGTTCTACTATCTGAGAACAACTCTTCACAATAATGTTAATAGCAAATGGTAGTAACTTCTGTGGTTTCTGATAACTCTGAGAGAACTTCCAGAAAATATTAGCCAACATTCTGAGAACGTTTCCTGTTAGCTGTGATGTTCAGAGAACTCTGCTCTGGTGGACATCACATCTAACAGGGAACATTCTCAGAAGGAAAGGTTCTTGCAGTAACACTAGGAGATTGTTTTTTAACATTATATATCATATTTACCAAAAACATCATTTTTTAAGTTGTTAGTGGAACATTTTATAAACGTTACAGGACTAAAAAAGTTTGAATAATGTTCTTATAACCAAACAGAAACGTTAATATAATCTAAAAAGATGGATGTTTTAAATGCTCCTAGAACAATCAAAATAATGTTGTTAACATTTTTATAACGTAACGCTAGAAATGTTGGAAACGTTAGCGAAATGTTTTTTCAACCTAAAATTTTTGGGATAATGAGTGATAAGCATTCTGCATGCTCTGTATCATTTATATGTGGTAAATCAACTTTATAACAAACTGAAACTGGGATGGCTGTTATACATTTATTGAGTTAAATTTTATTAAACATTGAGCTGAATGTACAGAACTAATAAAAAATAATAAGATCACCTGCCAAACGTAACATTATCAAAATGTTATTGTTTGAAATGAAAGATTTGATTAACAGAACAACTGACAAATCCTGTTGGCCAGTGATGCAGCTCATTTTATGGATATGAAATTCATAAATATGTTAAATTAAACCTGAAATAAAGCTTTTTTTGTATACACAATTCCATGTCTATCATTATTAAGTTTGCATTCGCACTGTAAATGGTGCTGTTGAACCGTTCAGTCAATTTCTGAAGTTTATTTAATATTAAAAAGAGATCTGATGAGATGACTATCTATCTTTTAAAAAGTGCACTGGAATATTTAGTGTCCTTAACCACGTTTCAGTGCTCCAATTAATGTTATTCTAAGAAAATGGCCGTGCAGCCCTTAGGCCAAGAGTTCTTATGCCAGGCAAAGCATAGTTAGTTTTGAAACCACATGTTCCAATAACCGCAGAATAAATCTGCAACACAATTATGAAGGAGTTTAGCTGTCTGTGTTTTCAAACATTTTACTAAAAAAAGTCCTGTCTCGAAATTATGTCTTAAACGTAACTGTTTTTCACACATTGAACTGCCCTGTTTAAAAAAATGAAATAAACAAAGAAAAGAAATAAACAGATCTGCAATTTTCACAAATATGAAAGGTTTGTGTTACTAAATATGGGTTTTCAAGGGAGTAACATTTTACAGGCAACAGTACAGCCTTGTTAAAACATACCAAACAGCTCACTGCAGTCTGTACATGCATTAAGCTATATATTTATATGATTTTCAATGGGATTCTTTGAAATTAGAAGTATCATATAGTTTTATTAATTTATTAACTAATTCTTGTCATCCACCCTTCAAAGCAGATTAATAAATGTAAGACTGCAAAACTGTATTTCTGTGCAGTACCTGCATTTAATTGAATAGGGAAGGTTTGGATGTACCAGGGCTACTGTTTGGGTACATGCTGACACTGTTAACAGCTGAAAGAGATTACCTGCAGATGCTGTGTAACCAACACTCACGTTTCAATTATTATCTTAAGTGCGAGGCGAAAAGTGGTGCAAAATTGTCACAAGTGTTTGGAGTCTTTTATGTGTAAATGTTTCACATAATAAGGGCTTAATTTAGTCAAGATGTTGTAAAACTCTTACAGGCTGAAAAAAATTGGTCGAGTCACTTTCACATTTTTTTTCTCTTAGCCGAGCATAGTTATTAATAATCAAGTTACTAAAACGCTTTTGGAAGCTGCAATGTAATTTAATACAGTAAATTTGCATATTAAGTGTGTAAAGGTGTATTTTACGAACCTTGCATCTAAAATCACCTGCCTCCATACTATATAGTATTCAAAAATCGGTATGCAAAATAAGTAGAATATCTGAAACATATGTCCAGTATGCAAAAACCGGCATGTGAGAAATAGCCAGATGGTCTACATGCTTCTGCTGGGATTTTTATCTATCCCATGAGGCAATGAAAGCTGAGGAGCCACCGAATTCAGAAAGCTGAAGATTTAGAAAAAGGAAAGAAAGTTAAAGATGCAATCCATAATTTTTGCTTTTCTACCTCAATCTATGTCGTAAAACATAAAATTGCTGGTTGCTTGAGGAGATATTTTATTTTAGGATAGTGAGTTTCTAAACAACTGTTTTTAAAGAACAAGATACAAATCTACAGTCGCACCATCTGCAGTGGTGCAGACATGATATAAAAAAACCAGATCTGCGAAATCAGACCCAACAGCTCAAATTATACATCATTATTATAAAATTACTGTTGAGAATCGAGCAAAGGTAAGGAAATTGTGTTAAACGCTGATATGTCATGTACTTACCCAATTTTTGTTAATTTTTAATCAAAAAAGTTATGGATTGCAGCTTTACGAAAACAAAAATATAGGAAAACTGTGTGCCAGGTGGATCTTTTCAAGAAATATAGACACTAAAAAATATATTCTTTGTGGTTAAATTGTACTTTAACAACACCTTAGTAAATTGTTTTCACAATTGTTGTTAGTAAGCTACATCGTAACTTAACGAACCAAACAGGTCACATGACCATAAAAAGTGGCCGATATAGTAGTTTGTACCCATGCATACTATATACATACTGTTTTATCGCTTAAGAAGTACTTAATCTAATTCAGTACATTCTGTCACAACATATGATTTTAAACTCCATTTTGGACTTCGCTACTCAGTGGACAATGGGAATGTTAATGTGTTAATGTAAATGTGTCAAAACCGCTGCCATAAATATGTGTCGCTCACGCGTGTGAAACGGGCTTTACAGCTGATGGTTTTACAGCCGCTTGACAACAGAACCACTGAGCTTTGTACTACTCAAACTGTGCCATTGACTCAAAATGAAAGCTGGCATTATGGGTCTTGAGAGATGTGGTGTCTTGTAAAATAAGCAGAAGTTGTCCAACACAATACCGAAATGCAAACAGAACGTTATGAACTGAATTATGGTTTATAGCGTGAAATTAATAAATCACTGTTAAATCACAGAAAGTTGCTGTGAAAACAAAAAAAATCTATTCTATTGATTCAAGAAGGCACAGTGGCTTGGGACTCCTGGAGAGTAACAGGTCTTCTGATGCCAGATGCCTCTGTGCATCTGTGTCTGTAAGTAACTTGTTTTGCTATGTGGCATTGTAAATGACACTTGATGACACGATGAAATCACACTTAAATGATAGAATTTCAGAAATTGCTCTCCAGTGTGCCCAGGTGGCATGCCACCATCAGTTTGTCAGACATGCCAAAGTATTTGAGGTATCCTGGATTATTTACAATGCAAATGAAGCAAAGAGGCATTTTCCACACAACTGCAAGGAATATTTTCCATGAGCTACAGTGTGAGTGCTGCGTATGTGACATTGTAAAAGGAATTAGGTTCAGTCTGCGCTGTTAAGCAGAAAATGAAAAACGCAAAATTTCAAAACTCATTAAAGTCATTTAAAGTCAACCGCAAGTATTCCCAGGTGAATAGATATACATTATATTTATTGAATATAGTTTAATTTCCATTACACCACAATACAAGATATTGAAAGGCAAGTATGTTCAAACCGGTCTGCTTCGTTTATATTACTTTCACTTATATTGAGATCTATTGGAAGCTTAGAAGCCAATTAAAAAAATAACATCTATTTTAATTGGCAGATACATTTAAACATAAATAATCTATATGTCAAATTGTACATATGCTGATAAATGTGCATCTTAATTTTCTGTATTTACTGAAGCTAATCAACAAAGATGAAAAGAGATGGAAAAAAGAGAGAAAGTTAGAGAATCTTTAGCTTCCAAACAAACAATGTGAAAAACAGATGACGTATTTAGCGTTGCAGTACACAAGATGAGAACTCAGCAGGACTCGTCTAATCGATCGTGGTAGTTGCTTTCCAAACACATACACACTTTTGGATCAACACTATAAGTCTGGGACTTTTACCCACTGGACATAAAAATAGACTGATCGTCGGCGCTTTGTTTTTTCTCCGTCTTTTGGCCAAGCGCAATGGAAAATCTGTTGTTTATCAATAGTCCACCTCTAAAACATGCGTTTTGGATCTGCGCAGTAAATAAAATTTGCCTAGTTTATGATATTGAAAAATACACAATACAGTCATGTATGCACAACAGAACGTGTGCATTTTGCGTTAAACCTCCTAAAGATATTAGCCCATACATAAACCCATAGATTAGATTTTGTATCGCACTCTATGAAACCTCTCACCATATATAAAACAAATTGTGTATATAAACACTATCGAATAGGAGAAAGATGCATTAATGTCAAGGTACAAAAATCGTATACATCTATACACGTATATATATAGATCTATATCACAAAATAGGGTCTGGCCAGTACCATCCTCTTACTATATAAGAAGCAGCTCACTGTAAATAGCACAAGTAAAAGGCAGATGAATCCACTGTCCTCTGTAAAGTCTTGCAGTGTTGTGTCCAGCTGTCTTTGTCTCTAGTAGCTTTGTGGGTTTCAATATGTCCATGACTCATCCATAAAGTTAGAACAGCTTTCATGGTGACAGTCAAATATGTCTTATGAGGAGAAATGGTGAGACAGTCCAAAGAGCAGCTATGTAGTCTTATGTGGTTCGCCAGATACAGCCTGGCTGTGAAACAGGGCTATACCCCCAACAGCATCCCCATGAAATCAGAACCATTCTGTATTGTGATCGATGCTCCAGCTGCATTGTCCACAAATATGGAGGTGTACTGGCCAGCCTACCAAAAAAGAAAACATTTACATTACTCTTAAATTGCAGCATGGCTCTGAGTTCCTGGCACTCACATCAAAGACCTACACTCTTAAAAATAAAAGTTCTAAAAACAGTTCTTCAAAGTTATGCCATAGAAGAACCGTTTTTGGTTCCCCAAAGAACCAATTAATCAAGGTTTTAAAAAAAGAACCATTTCTTTCCTACCTTTTCATATTCTAAAGAACCTTTTTCTACTACCCTGAAACAGAAAGGTTCTATGTATGTTAAAGGTTCTTTATGGAACCATACAGCCAAAAATGGTCCATCTATGGCATGAAAAGGCAACTTTTTTTAAAAAAAGTGTATATTTTGATTTCAATTCAATCCTAACTAACTAAGCATTTAAAAACATTAACAGCTTGGTAAATTGATTTTAGTTCGGTGAGTTCAGTGCCAGAAATAACACATAAAATAGCACAGTAGTAAAAACATTAGATTTTTATAAGAATATAAAATTCTGTAAAGGGTAAAGCTGTGATTATTAGACTGAATGGATGTTGGGCTGTGTTCTATGTGGGACAGGATCCGTAAACCTTACCTGAAGTTCAAGCAGTCCGTGAACGTACACGGTAAATATCTTGCTGTTACTCTCAAGACCAACAATCATTTCCAACGATCTGCACAACGGTAAAAAGAATATTATGAGTGGAAAATGATTAATTTGAGGTTCCAGAGATCAATGCAATCCCCATTTCAAAGGTTTTAGCTCCATTACATATTTTGTTTGAATTATATGTCTGTTAAACCATTTTGAACACTGTTGAACCAATTAATTTTGAGTCCTCCAAAAAAATGAAGAATGAGTCCACAAATTTTCTAACCGAAATCAAGACGCTCGGCATGTTTTTTTTGAAAATCTGAAGAATTACCCTTCAGTATTGTTGCTAAAACCAACAGGGACCCTACGAGTCAAAGGTGGGGCGTAAAGGTTACCACGGTGACAGGGGCCAGACGGAAGGTGAGAGGACAGTTTTTAAAGGCCTGCTGTACTTTAACACAGGAAATGCCTTGCTGGTTCCACACAAGCTAGAACAGACATTATGCTTTATAGTCACACGTTACACACAAAGTGTAAAATATGGCGTCTTTGACACACTAACAATCAACACTGGAAGAGGATTAATCCATAATTTCGACCTTTATTTTCTCTCCTCCACCTCCTTAACTTCTAACAGTATTTTTCTCTTTTAAGTAAAATCATTTTTGTTTGATTTGTGAAAGAGGATTTTTATGACATGCACTCACACGCCTAAGCCACTGAAATAAAAACCACATGCTCTGAATTTATAAAGGAGCTCAAGAAAAATACTCATTTTCATCCGAAGCGATGTATTCCTTTGAGTCTGAGTCATGAATTTATATTGGAGTCATGAATTTATGTGGATGTGGTCTGTGGACACTGAGTCCAAAATCGAGTGTTTGTCTCTAATAAACAGACTACTTGGGGGCAAATTATACGTAATATAATCATAATAACTTTCCTAGCAAAACTGCTGGTGTCAGCTCCTCTTTTGGATAGTTTTGCTAACACCACTGACACTGTCTGGCAGAAAGACCTGAATTCATCAAAACTGTTCTGATTGGTCACTCAAACTCTTTGTCAAAAAACATGCAGTAATTGTATCAGATCACAGAACTAAATTAGCTTTGACTTATTCAAGAGCTAATTTGTGTTACTATGTAACTTGATTAAAATATCTGATAACACTTTAAACAAGTTGCTTATTAGCTTGTATATTGGCTGTTTATTAGTACCTCTTAATGGCTTATTCTGTATGATCATATTGTACATGCCTTAATCCTACCTCCATATTTAAACTTAAACACAACAACAGCTACCTTTACTTAATATTAATAAGCAGTAAATTGGAGTTGATGGAGGCAAAATTCATAGTTAATGGTGAATATGTTTTTGCCATACTGACATGTTACCAAATATCTAAACTATACAGTAAGATCTATACGATCTGTTGATTGTTTTTGTAAATTGGGTTTATCTAATTTTTATGATTTGTCTTGGAATGAATAGTTCACCAAAAATAAAAAAAATATTAATTAATTAATTATTTAATAATTTAAGTTAATTATTTATTTTAAGACCATGTTGTTAACAAATTATTGTTTATTCTCTCCCCAAGTGGCCTCAAGGAACACTAGAAAACAGCGACCCATACATTTATTAAAATTTCTCCATTTCATGTTCAATGGAAAAAAGTACCACACAGCTTTGGAACAACAAAGTTTAAATTGTTCTGTAAACTGCGAGAGGAAGGAAACGTACGTGTATCTGTGGCAGAGCGATTCGATGCAGATCAAGACTCTCACATTGTCTCTGGCTCTCAGCTGGGTCTTGCTTTTCTTCACCTCAGTGTGGTCTGCAAAAAACATGATTATTAAGTCAGAGGTTTCAGAAATGTCTACCAATCAGTTTCAATAGAAGCCTCACAAATAGCAACACAGAAACAAAATATCCTCCCTTTTATTTTACAAAACAAGGGCTGAGAATACTTGTGTTATTGTATGACTAAAGACAGACTAAAGTCTGTTGAAGTCTTGTGTTTGACAGAGTTTTGTATCTGGGGCACCAGAGCCAGTCATGTTTGACCTCCAGCCGCGTCTCTTCTGAAAGTCTGCAGTGGATTTGTGAATTTGTTTGGGGATGTTGATTTTCTGCCACAGTCTACTGCATAGAGCCAATTTCTTTCCCTGAGCTGCATGGTGGCGCCACAGCTTAAGATAGTTTTGCGTTCAGGGTCCCTGGGGCTTATGTGAGTGTTGCTGCACATCAGCATTGCGTCTAAGAGAAGATGAAGTCAACAGGATAGCTGCCACCCAACCTCATTCCCCCACTCCAGAGCATCAACAATACAGTCATCCACTCTCAGTCATGACACCACTTTTTTGTTGCAATATATTGTGCAAGACACCGTCGGTTGCAGAAAACAAATGCATCATGGTTGGAATGTGAGTTACGGGGAATGCAATCCATGTGTTGAGAACATGCCAGGTCTAAAACAACCATTGCATGGTGCCATCCAGTGATGGAGCAGCTGTTGCGTAATTCATTTGTTTTTGCATTTGTGTTCATAGCTCAGAATTTGATTTATTTTAATATCATAATTCTTTCTCTTTGATGAAATGAAGAGCAAATGGAGGCTTGAGTCTTCTGGTTCTCAGATGTCTCTTCCCACAAAGAGATCCCATAATCTAATGTCTCTCCTCTAGAGTTTCAGAAGAAATCTCGAAAATGTGACAAACAGTTCACAGATTTTCAGGATACCAGTGTGCAATCAAAACCCAGAAATTTCAAGTGAATTGAAAAAATTCTTCCAAGACCAAATAATGTGAGCTATGCCATCTCTGTACTCTTACTGTACTGTTTGTCAGCAATTTTCTACTTCTATTTCTCCTCAAATAAAATGTTGCTCTGGGAATCTTTCTTGTATGCTATGCAAAGTTTATTTGTATAATGCCTAACTATTAATCATGAAATCTCATCCACAATGTTTTTTCTCTCACACTGAAAAAATACTGAAAACAAAAGATTATGATTATCAAAAAAGAATGTTGAAAGGTGAACCTTTCGACCCTCTTACCAATATGAACATTGGCGGAGAACTGATAAATTCCAGTTATGGGGGCTGTAAAACGGCCAGTGGACTGATCCATCCCCGTCCCTCTGAGGAAGGCACCTTTGGCAGGAGGCTAAAGATATGAAACAGGTGAGAATTATAGAGGGCTTACAACAAACACTGCAAACCTAATAACAGATTCCTACTCAAAACCATATGAAGCAGAAGC
>JAZGTK010007178.1:0-11258 GCA_036877625.1 Ambastaia sidthimunki | reverse complement strand
ATTTTAACATACACATACACATTATATATCTTCTTATATTATAAGAAGATACATATATATATATATTATATCATCAGATGTCATCAGCATCAGATGTCAACACACATCATAAACATTATATTAACATTATTTTAGAACACTGGAGATTGTCACAAAATGATGAACAATGTGTTCTCTATCCTTTTCAAATTAGTTCTGACCTAAATCTGGACATTTCTGATAAAACTCTAAGCTTGCAATAAAAATAAATGCATTCATAATAGCTCATAAATATTCTTAGTGGAAATACAGGTTGCAAAAACATCCAGTTACATTTCTCCTGTTTGTAGTTCACCTAAGGTCTTTAAAACAAATTTCTCTGCTTTAACCTTTGTGAGGACAGTTATATGTCACAAATTGACTTTAGACTTGCACACACCCACTAACCCAATAATCCATGTCAAACATTTACTTATTTACTTTAATATTGGATTTCATATCCCCTTCTATTTGATTCATATACAAACATGTACAATACATCTACTGGAAATCTCGTACACCCAGCTCGTACACCCAGTCAGCTGCTTGGCCTCTTGGGAAATGTTTGTAAACATCAACACATGATTGTTGCTTCTCAAAATGCGGATCGTTATTGTAAAGTCTACCGCATGGAATGTAAAAACAGGGTCAAATCCCTGGGCACTTACCCCAGAAGAAGGTCTGCTGACACGGGGTCACAGAACTGAACAGGCTGTTGGATGCCATGTCGCCACAGCCGGTCACTTGGTGCACAGATTTTCGCTGCTCTGTGGTTTCGGTGACCCTTGATGCGTCTTAGGTTGGCGTGCCAGGGGAAGATGCAAAAAAGAAAAAAACATCCGCTAAAAATGCGTTTTCGTATCAACTATTTTCATGACCACCAGTAATGACCAGGTCTGGTTTAGAAAAAAAAATGTCGCCTTATTGGACAGGATGAAGCCAAGCTCACTGTGGAGTAAAGTGTGGTTGGAGTGTACTTACTGGTTGGTGCTGTCCTTAAACCTGAAGTTGACCGATGACAATTAACCATTTACGTGCTGCCCGTAGCCTCATGCGAAAATCCTGAGCAGAACTTCTGCGGTTCTGTGGTTGCTCGTGAGGTGAGCGAAGCCTTCACACAAACCCAAAAAGGCACAAGCCTTTAAAAAATCTCTTTTTTCGTTCCCTCAGAATACTGTCACTGGAGAAGCAGGGTCACATGCTTGTGACATCACGGGAGCAACAGAGCTGTGTGGGCCAACTTGCTGCTGTGGCTTTTGGCTCCTTTTTTTCATCCTCTGCTGCCTTCCTCTGTTTTCCTTCTGCTGGGGACGCATGGTTCGGCTCTTCCTGGCATTCAGGAGGGGCTACGAGGAGGGAAGGGGTGGGTGTGATGCTACTCACCCCTTGTGAGTCATAAGGCTTCGGAGGGGGGCGTGAATGCTAAGCAGCCTCCGTCTTCCTCAGTGCAGGGGCGGCAGAACAGGCTTTTTTCTTCCCTGTCTTCCGTCTACCTCTCCATCTTCTCTGTATCTCTTCTTCTCAGTTGTTCTCACGTTGGCGTGCCGCAGCCTGTCTGCGCTCATGTCAAAGACTGACCCTGAGGTGATGTGAGGAGAGATGGTTGTATTGTGGAGGTGTGCATCTGAATTCTCAGCTTCTTGGTGGTTCTTGAATATTGTCTTTATTCTGTAAAGACACAACAGATTCAGGACCCAGCTAACAATTTCAGGTTGTAAGAATGTTTTCCTAACATTTCCTAACATTTTTCATAAGGATCAAAAACATAAAATGTTATTTTGAAAGTTCTAAGAACGTTCAAAACATCCAGTTTTTAGACATAACAGAAAGTTATTCCAACATTTATTAATTCTGTAATGTTTTTTAACTAATTTAGGATAACTTAATTTATGATATATATGATACATAACATTAAAAAACATTAAGGTAATGCAAGAACCTTTTTTGATTTCTTTCAGATAAATTTTTAGAGAATGTTAACCAACCTGTTGTCTTCTCTATGTAATTTAATTTGCATTGGTCAACAATTACAATGAAAGACAATATTGTAACTGAATCCTGAGACTGGGCAAGTGATGTTCAGCTCCCAGCATGCATTGTGTGTGAAAGCACCAATCAGATTCAATCATCAAATTATATATTTAAACTATGTGATTACATTTACCTCCATTTCAGACAATGAACCAGTAAGAAATGTAAAAATGACAATATCTCTCTTTCAGAGTACATTGTATTTTCAAGTGCTGAGAATTAATCTTCATATTAAACATAAGAAATATACTCACATACTTCAAGCACATGGTTTAATGGTGTTATTATTTAGCTATGCGTGCTTGATGAGTCGGCTTGTCTATTCTCTAAATGGTTGGAACTGAAGTAAGTGATTCCTGTAAGAGGCAATATATTATGCTGTACCTGTCAGCTGGGTGTGTGAATAAAAGATGCCTTCTGGAACATGTGACAAACCGCTATCACGCTCGCTGACTCACGAGTTTCACACGCACGCTGCCGTTTGCCTGGAAGCTCCAGGCAGCTTTGTGATCACACTTGCAGCTGTTTGTTTAAACAGATAAAGAATTTTGTTTGCGCGAATGCATCGAAAGTCTGGAATGTGTGGAATGCGTCAGGTAGTTTCTTTTATCTCAAATTCTTTGGGATAAATAACGATGGTATTGATAAATGTCCGTAGGCAAAAATGCAGATGCAATAAATTCTGATTGTACACACACACGCGCACACACACACGCGCACACACACACACACTTTTACTTATTTATCAAAATGGGGACATTGCATAGGCTTCTATTGTTTTTATGCACAGCGAGTTATAAACCTAACCACACTCTAGTTAGGTTAAAATAAACCCATACCCAAACAGAGAACTTTGTTTATTATATTCTTTAATGTTTTTACAAATGAGGACATCCCCAAACTGAGGTTTTGCTCAGATTTGTTAGGTTTTGCTAATTTTTGGATACCACTTTGTGTCCCCAATAGATGGTTAAGCAAACCTACCCATCCATCCATCCACCCACTCACCCACAAACAAACCCCCCCAAACACACACACACTCATAATTATGATACAGAGGTATATGGAAACCCACATGTCAATCTCACCCACATGTCAGACGCGCATAAGCTAACTACTGCATCACTGCACAAACTAGTTGATTTTTATTAACCTGGCAAATGAGACTAACTTTTACTGGACCAGAAATGACTTGTTTCTTTATCTCATGCTTATCTTCCTAATATTTGTGCAATTGTTGAAATTAATTAATAAAAAAACAATAAAGGCTGCTGTTTTTTGCTAAATATGTATGCATATGATTTTTTCAAGTTTATTTTGCCCAGAACTTTAATGCAGTTTATTTTAGAGGTAACATTTAAAATCCGTACACCGCACGTAATGAGGACCAATTTGACTGGCGGAATGTTTTCAAAATGTTAAAAATAAATTTGTAATAACAGAGATCATATATATATATATATACATGCTCAGATTTGGCTACATGTCCTGCCCATCGCAGTACGAAACGAACAGGCAGGTACAGTGATTTACTTTAACAGGCTACATCTGTAAAACACCAAGCTAGTTTACACTGTGGCCGCCTCTGAATTAACATGCTTTTATAGGAAACAAACACCACTTGCACACAGTTCCTGCTGGCAGGAGCTACAAATACAAATATTGAGTGTCCCTGAAGGTGGAGATTTACTATATTAAGAAACGCGTTCGAAATATCTGTCGTATTAAAGAAGAGATGGACTCTGAAAGTCTGTTCACCTTTGGGAAGGTCCACGGCGTAC
Organism: Ambastaia sidthimunki; assembly: GCA_036877625.1. Classification (NCBI taxonomy): domain Eukaryota; kingdom Metazoa; phylum Chordata; class Actinopteri; order Cypriniformes; family Botiidae; genus Ambastaia; species Ambastaia sidthimunki. The sequence goes on along the minus strand of JAZGTK010007178.1, from coordinate 7,428 downwards.
ACAAGGAAAGAGAAACTTAATATTTGAGGTAATATTTCCAAAAGGATGTTTATTTTTGATGTGAATTGTTCGGTATGGTCTGTAAGGTATAATTTGAATGAAAGTAGATATTTTTCTTTTGCCGTCCAATGGTGAGTCTACATCTTCCAGTGACCTAGAGGGCCTTTCTTGTGGCGTCTGGTCGACTGTTTTTGGAGTTGCAGCTTGGAAGGAAAATAAAATCGCCCTGGGCATATGTTGGGGGGGTTTGGGTGGGCAGAAGGGATGTTTAATATCGAATGGCTCTCCTACAATTACAACATACATTAAAAATAACTCCTGGAGTTGAAATTAAATCAAGAGAAAAAAGTGAAACAGCTCAACAACATTATTTTGCTAAAGAAGATATTTTAGTTTGGTGGCCTAAACCACTGCAAACTCATGCAGTTTCTTCCTCTCTGCCATTTTAATCAAGAATTCCATCCAGGATAAACACAAATCTATCTGCACAGCAGTTCAAAACGCCAGCGTCTCCGGGGAACTAAAGTGATGATTTCCAAGGTTTCCTTCACAAGTTTAATTACTTGTTGGAGGCCATTAGGGTCTACCTATGTAAATGCCCAGCATAGAATTTATTCAACAGAATGTATTGGGTTTTTTAATAAGATAAACATCTGTCCACTTCAGCCATAAAGGTTTTTAGCACAATCTTGTTTATCATATCAATCTATACAATCTGTAATAGTAAAATAACTTTAAAAACAGAACTATGGTTAATGTTAAAATGTTAAATAATTATATTTAATAATAATCACAACAAACAGTCATTCTACTATAGTGCATTATCCAAACCGCAGGCTGTTTATGGTTGCCAAGCAACAAACTGTGTGGTAAAGAGAGAGAGAGACAGACAGACAGATACTGTGGATGGATGGATAGACAGACAGACAGTCAGACAGACAGACAGATAGTCATCATGAGTCATCAAAGAGCTGAGGATTTCTTAATAGTTATTATGTGAGTAGTGTGTTGCTCAATATTTCCATTGACAGAGCTCACTTTGAAAAAGAAACAAGCCTTTATGACACTGTGATCTACACAGTGCAGTAAACAATGGCCTGAACAAAAAGATGTCTGTCTGATCAAAGAGCCTTTTGGCAGGGATTGGATGACAGCCCAGTGGATGCAAAGTGACTCCCTTTTAGATTTATAGCTAAACAATGACCGCCCAAATGTGACAGGCATCAAGATGGACCTCTGACACTGTTTAAAAGATCTGGGTGTACCAAGATAGATGTGGAACTATCGTTTGTTTGAATTAGTCCCAGGAAAGACTGAAAACACAAACTTCTCCTTGACTTGATTATGAAAGATCATGTACTTTCATTCTGTCATTCAAAGAGGCTTACATGAAGCGAATATTTAGACTTTGGGCCATAGATGTTTCATTCTAATTGTATATTTTATTCTTGAATCGTAGTGTAAGTGGTTTGAAATGTGATATTAGGCAATATCGCAGTGTCTGTATGTAGGTACGAGGTTGCAAGTCGATAAAGCAGAAATAAAACAACTGCAACAAAAAAAACATAAATCAGTTTTTAGTCTGACACATGATATTTTGTCATTTTTTAATCTATGCAAAGGTGAATCACTTTTTGAGCACATTTACTGAACATGTCCAAAAATTACTATTTATTTGTATAATTTGAGTCAAAGCAGCATAACTTATGGTACTATTGGTGTAAAATGTTATTGTTCATTTGAAATGGGTTTAACAGTTTTGGTTCTACCCTATTCAAGCAGATATCGCAGCAGCTGTACCGTAATGACTGGAAATAGCTGCCCGGAGGCGTCACAAATATGGCTGCATGAACTAGCTTGCTTTAAAGAGACTAAGGGTTACAGGGGACTTTCCCTGTAATGGGAGTACTTTTACTTTCAAAAAAAGCATTAGCTAAATGATCAATTAGTAATCTTTGTGGGGTAACTCAATACAACTTTTAACACCGATGTCCAACTCATGCTTTAAAGTTGGTAATTTTTCCAAAGAGCTGTGAGGAGACTCGACCTTTGTTGGATAATATTTTTTAAAAGATAAACCTTAATGAAATAAAAGTAGAAAAATATATACAAATGGCAGCCATTTACAGTATGTACAGTTAATAATGAAGTGTGCTGAATGACAGAATTACAGGGCAGTGAATGCAGACATTGTGATTAGAGGTTTGACTAAAAAGGCATTTTTCATGAAACATGATGATGAAATGAATACCTGCAGGTGATATGGGTAAAAATCCACTTATTCACCACACCAGCAAACAATGCAGCTAGGCAGCTAAATAAAAAAATAAACTAGGCAGCTAGGCTATCATCTCTAAAACAGTTTAGAGATGATGTTTTGCACAGCACAGTAGCCTAATAAGTCGAAATTGCCCCCCCCTCCAAAAAAGCACAATTTGTTAAGAGGAACCCCACCCATCTTTACACACCTGTAAACTAGTACAGCCTCAGAATTGTGTCCGCTGATACGTCCCCCATTAACGAAAAGCTTATGGCTTTTCCCTGATTTGTTTGTTTGTTTGTCCAAAGTCTGATCTATACTTTCAGACTAGGACCAGGAACATTTTATTCCAGTTTACTCCAGGAATACGGAGATCTAGAATTCCTGTGATGATCTGTGGCTGGTGAATACTCTCTATTCAGTCATTTAGCCTGTATTGGTGATTTTGGCCTGGACCCAGAACTTTACCTTCAGTAAGTATTACTCAAATATTTACTCTGCTGCTATATTGAGATGGGACCAGGCAAAGATGATTTAATAGGCTCACCAAAGCGTCTGCCTCGGTGCCAACAATTCTCCATTTTGGTGGTCTGTTCAATCTTCAGACTTCAGACACTTAGGAACGGTTTTATCGTCCTGAGACTTCATGATTCAATAGTAACCTTGACGCCCCTTCAGCAAGTGTTGGATTGTGGGTAAGGAAGACGGCCTGTGGAGAGTAATGTTTACCGTTGTGTTAAAGCTTGATGAAAATCACAGATGACTGGATTTGGGCTTTTAGGGCTGGAATTCATTGGAACTTTAATTAGTTTGGATGCCGTTATGGTGGATTTGATGAACACAAGATTTAAGAAAATGAATTAATGGTTATGGCAGTTTTGTTAAATTAATGGCAGGATTTATTGGGATGTCCATTTATTCTGAAGCTGAAAGCGGTAAGGCTGGATCCAACATACATATTTACTGACCGTGTGCTTCATGACTGACCCTGTTCATTTGACCATATACAGGGAATTCTTCATACCGAACGTCTTTATTCGGCCCAAATTCAATTTTAAACTACTAGTTTTCCCCGTTTTGACATTTAGAAAAGCAAGTCGAGAAAAGTTGTGTTTTGTTTAGGCATGCAAAATGGACCAAGCTCTACTAAAAATAAGCTTGGGGAAGTTCTTGGTTTGGTTCATTCTGTCTTTACCTCAAGCTGTAGTTTGCTGAATCGGATGTGTTCACGTCTCAAGAAATATTACACTTGCTGTAATGAAGCCCAGCTTTTAAGATTCACCATGTCGAGAATAATTTCCTCTTTTTGTTGTGTTGGTGAAAAAAAGGTCAACTTATTTAACATTATTTTTTTTTATCTTTATTGTTATAGAGAACTATAGTGTAAACAGGAAAGTTTTTGTCAGAAAGAGAGAATAAGAACAGGCCATGACTTTATTAATTTTATTAATCAAATGTAATTCAATTTTTCAAATGCTATTTTAATGTGTGTAATCTTTTCTTTATTTAAATTATTTTTTAATTTTATTTGTTGAATGTTCCTTTAAGTGGTTTTGAGAGTGCGGTCTGTTGAGGTTTGGCTCGTACATCCCAAATTGCCTTTTGATGTCCTTAGCACAGTTAACCAAACATTAACTGGTTTAAGTTTTCCCTTTTATAAAATATTTTTGCAATAAGTACATCTGAAATAAAGTGCTTATTCACTCTGATGTTGCTGTGGTTACCTCTTCATCTGAAAGCAATTTTTATTTGCGAGTTTCTATTTAGGGAAACCTGGACTAGGCATTCAGACTAACCTGTGATCTAAAGATGTAGAATTTTGTACACCTACTTTTCAATACGCTCATAACCTTTGACCTCAGGGGGTCAAACGGCCGCATCTTTCTTTCTTTCGTTTCAATTTGCGTTTGTGTCGTAGTTAATGTTGCTGAAACGGTTCTTTTTGTTGGGAAAGATTCGAGTTGGGATCTGATATTCCTGGATTGCTTGCTTTGGAACTACGAGGGCAAACCTTGGAGGGCTGAGAACTCCGGAAACAGTGTTCATTTCAAAAGAACCTTCCATTTTTGCTGTCCTTTCAAGGAAACGTGTTACTTTATTCCTTTTAATATCTTCCCTGTTTTACGATTACACTTATGTGTGTGGTCAATAAGGCAGAACTCATATATGAAAATCTTCAGGAAGGCCTGCAGTAAGATGAAGTGACACCTAGTTCTTGGGTGGTCATAATGAGGGCCGTTTGACTTTTAAAACGGTCTGTATGCATGACAGGTTATTACATATGGTTTTCCCTTTTCTTCATTCCTGTTTTAATTTCTGTTTCAGTAAGCAGGACATTAGTAATTTCCCCCCATGGTTTTACTGCAGGTCTCAGTCATTGGGTCGTTCTGAGCGTAAGGTTGTAGTAATGTTAGGAGAGCAGTTACACTTGTAATGTACAGCTATAAAATCTTTGTGCGCTTCGATGGACGTATACTTGGCAATGTTTCTTACTCATACAAAAACCTTTTTTATTGTAACCTTAATCTGTTTAACATAGTCTGTTTGACACCATGTTCTTATGAAGTGCTATAGTTGGGCTTTTTACCTTGTTTCTTTCCTTGTTTAACATGTGAGACTTTTGTGTCAATAGGTGTTTTTCTGATAAGCACATTATAATTTATGTCTTTTGTCACTAGAAGGATTCAATTAATATTTGGCTATGAAAAGTATTTTTTGACAACGCTGAGAGAACATTTAGAGAACATTAGCCAATGTTCTGAGAATGTTCCATGTTAGTTGGGTAACTCAGAACATTGGCTAATGTTCTCTAGATGTTCTCTCAGCGTTGTCAAAAAATGTTCTTGCAGCAATGCAGTAAAACTTTTTTAATGTGACATATCATGTATATCAAAAATATTATTCTTATTAAATAGTTATTCTTATGTTGTTGGGGGAACGTATTAAAAACATTACAGCATTAAAAGTTTGAATAATGTTTTTTATAACCAAACAGTTATGTAAATAAAAACTGGACATTTTGAACATTCATAGAATTTTCAAAATAATGTTTTTAATGTTTTTATTACTTATTGAAAACGTTCGAGAAACATTCTTACAACCTAAAATTGGGCCATTGATAATGATTTAATAAAATGAAAAACTTTCCAAAAGACTGTTGTATCATTCAAAGTATTCGTTTCTAGGAAAAACTTGCGACTCATTTTTGTTAATGCACTAGCATGTCTACTGTAGCTCATCGCTAAATCCAATCAAGGATGAATAACAACAAATGACACCCACTAATGACATTTAAGTGAATCTGATTTGTCAGTTTTTGTGGTTTTTGTGAATCAAATCTCAGATTGATCAGTAAACACTTTGGGTAATGCTGTGGCTAGGGCTTAACAAACAGAGATGGAGCGATAGAATGGAAAAACGAAACAGGAAAACGGATGTCCTCTCTTCACTCATGATTTACACTAAAAAGCTTTTATCACTTTATCACGTTGCACCTTTAGGTTAGCGAACGATTATAAACTGCAAAGTGGACCAGACCATGTGATGCTAGTCAAAGGTTCTACCAAGACTCTGTTCTAATGCTCATACAACACTTACCACGTTCCTGTTAGTCTAGGTGATTCGTCAGTAAATGACACCCCACCTATGTCTCTCGGCTCACATATGGTTTGAATGCTGTCGGCAGAGCTGATGAGACCGAGTGATATCTTCAGTTCTCAGTAAACCCACACAGTCATTGGCAAATCTGAGTAATCAAGTCCAGACGATGTGGGGAGCGACTCCTGGTCCATCAGCCACGTGGCTCCGGATCGTATCTTAGAGATTTTCTGACTAGTCTTCAAGGTCCTCACCCAGCTTCATTGGATGTGATTTATAGATGTGTGTTTAACAGCACAGACTAAAAATATATTACTCAAGTTAAAAGCAGACAGTGTAATTAATGTTGGCATGAGTCTAATGAAAAATTGCAGAACGGAACATGTATTCCTGTGAAATACAGTGGGGATAATACTCTGTGGCCCAATCTTTCACTGGTGAGCCTTGAAAATGCCCATTTTAAGATTTAGTCACTAAATGTGTTTTGGGGTATCCAAGTTTTCCTGTGCAGTTAATCACTTCAGTGAAATAAATCTACCGTCCACTCGGTGTGTAAGTACACGGGCTGTTGGCTTATTGCACGTTTTGATGCTGTAATGTGTCTAAAGGAGACCTGGGCAGCTGTACAGGCGACAATTGTAACACACCCAATTACTCCAATCAGAAATAAACCAGACTGATGACAAAGACTCGGACTCAGAAAGTTGCTCACTGTAAGAGGAAAAGATGCGATTGTTACACTACAGGAGAAATATTCAGAAAATGTTTTTGAGATGTAAAGAAATTCATTGTATTTACACTTGTGCCATTGCCAAGCTAACAATTTGAAGTTGTAAAAATATTTCCCTAACGCTTCCATCAAGTAATAAAAACAATAAAAACATTATTTTAAAAGTTCTAGAAACATTTAAACGTCCATTTTTTACATGTTGTCCTAATGTTACTGTAAGAACGTTATTTACAAACTTTTTAAATTCTGCACATTTTTTAAATATTCCAACAACAGCTTAAGAATAATCTTTTTGAGATATATGACATATAACGTTAAAGAACATTTTAGTAACATTACTTGCCAGAACGTTTTAGGGAACATTAGCCAATGTTCAGAGAACATTCCCTGTTAGCTGGGTAGTCCATAAAAATAACACAAAATTAGAATCTTGTTTTGAGCATTTATACGTTGATTTACACAGATGTGTCGCAACACACCAGTAATTTTTGGATGACAATTTTGAGATAATTAGGCGATGGTAAATTACAACAAAATCAAAGAAACAAACTGAATGGAAATAAATCACAACACTGGCATAAGATGTGTGTGCGCTCCAGCCTGGTGTGCAAATCTCATTTGGGTTCAGTTTGTCCTTAGAGGAAGTCTTAAGTGGGTGGTTTGAAGACCAACTGTGGTGCAGATATATTTCTGGTTTTTCTGTGGCTTAGACACTCCCAAGATCCTCACCAGAACTATGCAGATCAAGGCCGGGCTACAGAGTGGATGATTAACAGCTTAAAGCATGACCTACAGAGGCCTGTCCTTTACCCTGTTGCTTGGAAATAATCTTATGGCAACA
>JAZGTK010007177.1:0-19722 GCA_036877625.1 Ambastaia sidthimunki | reverse complement strand
AACCTCAAAACCAACCCCCCATGCACCAACAGACATCCACATCTACCCCCCTCTGATTTCTCCCCATTTAAATGTAATGGACTTCAACTCGTTGCCACGACGCTGCCTCAGAGTGATTTAATGTGAAAGACAGAGGCGAGCTCATGCACCGCATTTACGGTACGTGACTCACGGCAGAATGGTTGATCAGATGCTAAACGGTGTGTTTGAGAACTCAGGAGCTGAAAAATATGACGATTTCTCATTAGGTGTCTGCTTTATTTTCTCTAGTCTGTTTGCACCAGTCACAGCTCCCCCCCTTACATGCCACTTGTTAGCACTGTTATAACTTCAGTCGTATAGTGTGCGTTTGGCTTCAGAGATGAACATAAAATGTTTAAAGTCGAACATGTTATGTGTAAAGTCAGTGACAAAAAGCTCCAGATCGTAGGCGACGCTCTTGTAGTTAAAGACTTGCTGCGACTATGGAATCAGTTCTAAATCTGTCAGTGTGCTCGCTTTTGCAACTAGCAAGATGGCAACAGCCATTGCAACTGAGAGAGAGCTGTCTCATTCATATTTTTCGTATTCATGCTCATTATGATCCGTGCAAAGCAGTGCAAAAATGTGTCTTGCGTTCTGATGCATCCAGGTTTTTTAGGAAGATTTTTAAGATAGTAATTACAGTCAGGCAAGAGAATGCAACCATGAAATTGACACACCTACTCTTCATGACAGAAAGCAAGAAAGTTTGAATGTTTTTAAATGTGGGCAGGGCAACAAGCTTCAGTCTTACAGGTTCTAACAGTATAACAGTTAGAACTGTTCTTTAGGTTCTTTAACATGCAGTCATATGTTGTGATGGGGCTCTGACAGGGATATTGGTTGGCAGCTCGTTCCAATAATTGTTCCATTTTGCCCCGTATGGAGTGGATTACCAGTAGACTTCAGCAGTAAGAGATCTGTAATCCCAGGCCTCTGTTTGTGTACTGTCTCTCTCCTCCCCCATCTCTCACTCTCTCTGTTTCTCTCTTTCCTCTTCAACCCCCTCCCCTTTATTTTGTATGGGTGGCTCTGTCCGTTTTGGATCAGGGGGTCATGTAGTGTCGCTTGTTGTTGCTGGGCATGGATGCCCCAACCCCACCCTTCCCCCAGCCCTTCCAACAGGCCACACTTTCTTCCCGCTTATGAATAACACAGGGTGAACTCTGTGCCATTGCATGCGGCAAGAACAAAAGACGAGCTCCTCGCAGGAGCCTCAGACGAGCACACGGCGAGACGAGAACAATAGTGATGATGGTGATAAGAACTGACTGTGCAGTTGACCGAAGCCTTATGAGGATGCATAAGCATAGATGAGTGGGGGTGTGGATGTATAGAAGGAAGTGACTTACACACCACACCATCATCTTTAATCAACATTCAGTTTCTAAGAATCCAGTAATTGATGCATTGACCAATACAGAGTCATGTAGATGATCTCATACTTTTAACGATTGCTGAAATTGCAAGAGTTGGACTAGGTTTTTGTATACATGAACTTAAAACAGAGTCATTGTAATATATGCAGTGCATCAGACTGTATATTATTTTAAAGATACTGACTTTATGTTAACAAACACACCTGTTTGTAAGGGAACTGGCAGTCGATAGATTTGAAAAAGCTGATAGAAAATTGAGAATTATGCTCATTACGTGACTGGTCAAGAGTCCTAGCTGTGGTGTAATTGCAGTACTGGAGATAAAAGACTTTATTGGCTGCTAGAGTTGTATATTTAAATGAAAATTTTTTGGCATGCAGAAAGATAAAGAGTTGAACAGAAATGTCGTAAGTTAGCTGTAATTGTTTACTAGGCGTGTGTCGGTTTCAGTGCCCTTGCTGGAAATAATAATACCAAGTGTGAGGACAAGATGTTCTGTCTTTTCCCTTATACTGACCCAACACAGCTCAAGAACGAGCTCAGATCCCCACCTGAATCAACACACCAACACATCTCTTCTTTCCAAACAGATGTGCGCTTCATAGAAACAACACACAAACGCTGAGAATGTTTTGAGTACTTTAGGGCTGAGTTGCAGTACATTGTACCACACCATAAAACATGAGCATTTTAGTGCTCTTAGAAACAGGCAGACTTGTTTTTTATGATTGCTACAGAGCACTACAGAGTCTTTGTCTCCTCCGTAATGGTCATAACCCCCCACTTCTGTTCCAGCCCAGTTCACACCTCACAACAGACTGAAAGTATTTGACATCTCCAAACACACATGGCACAGAGCGGCAGATGTGGCATCAAAATGGGCTGCAGTTGAAGGTAGTTTCTATTGTAATTTGCTCCCTTGTGGATTTCTTGGGAATGTGGCAGCATGCGGGGGATTGTCAATTTGATGTTTGTCACATGGAAGAGGTGAATCTCACCTGTCTGTGTGTTATTGTTATTGACTGGCAAAAATGCAGTACAATTCAGAAGTTTCTGGTAGCCACCTGGTGTCCGTTGTTTTCTATACACGTGGTTAGCTTCAAATTTGAATCTAAATTGTATCTTGATTTTAAGATTGATTATCCTAAACACACACCATAAGAGAGATTGTGTTTCAATAACCCCTCAGGCAGTCTGCGTTTGCATTTTAGACTTGCCTTATGAACTACCTAATGTGCTGATCTTACAGGTGATAACAACTCACCTGTCAAGCTGTGGGCGTTGGTTCTCGTGAAGAATAAACAGAAGAAGCAGGGAAAAGGCAAATGCATTAGGTCAACTTGAAACATGGATCGTAAACTTATTTTCTGTTAAATAAACCTCTGGTATTTATCCACAACATCTGACCAGCAATTTCACTTAAACCTTTGTCTTTGAAAGGTATCATAGTTTAAATGACATGAATATCGACAAGCTGGGGTGTGGACACCAACGACTTCTGAGTTTCCCACAGTGTTTGGAAAGCCTTAGTCTGGACAAAGAGGAGCCCTTGTTTAATGGCCCTTAAATCTCCCTTACCCATAGGATCTAAGTGCCCTAGTGTGATCCCGCAGCCATGAAAAACCACCTTCTCCCTGGAGACCGAAGCTGGGAACTGAGGGGGTAAATGACATATGCTTATGAAGAGGGAGAAAAAAACTGGGAATGAAAGAAGAGGGTCTCAGTGACCCGCATGACATTGATTAGAATCAGAATATGAAGTGTGCATGGTGCTTGGGTTAGGGGTCGGTAACTGAAATATACCACGTGGAGGGGAAGAGGACCAGGGGTGGGGGAGTGCTTGTCTCCTGGAGGGTAGTGTATGGGGGATGTTGCTGTGATGCTTTGGGAAGAGGGGACTTTAGTGGGGTGGAAGGGGGTAAAGACTGTAAATCCACATGGTCGTGCTGTTGCCCGAGGGGCAAGTAGCTTTTGTTCATCAGTGTGGCCATTTGAAACACAAATGACTGTTCATTCCATCGCAGCATTGCTGTGACCTAGTTCTGGGACCTCTGTGAAATGACCTGTGGCTTGTAATTTGGGTGAAGACGGATACCAGTTTTGGCAGTGGCTTCCAGCACTTTTATTCCCAAGACCAGCTATTTGCCGGCTGTCAACCGTGTTGCTTTTTTGGTGTGTTGTGTTTGAGAAAAGGGTACATCAGTCCGATCTCCCTTTACCGCCTCATTTCGAGGCTGCGGACATAACTGGGTCATTATCAACGTTTCCTCAACTCAACCCCCGTGTCCATCCGTGTGGTGGCCAACTGTTAGCATGTTGTGACTGTTTGTGCGTGCGTGTTTTCTAGCACAGAAAACTAACAGATAATGATGGGGGCAGGGATCTTACTGTGGGGGTTGTAGGACCTAATGTGTGTTTGTGAAACAGAGAGCTTTTATTGGCTACATGTGGCCAAAAACGCTCACGGTTGTACTGCGACAGCAGGTATTTGTGACAGCAAAAACCTGTCCTGCGTGGCCCATACATGCTGTTTTTAGACATGTAGGATGTTTAATTGCTAGAGTATTTTATGGACTTCATTAAACGTAGCTAAAATACATCTAGTGTGTTTCTTAAAACAAGCTAAAAAACAAGCTAAAAAACAAGCTAAAAAACCCTGATTAACCTATATGTACAGAGTTTGTACTGTTTTTTTTCTTTTTTGACAGCTTTCATGCCTCAGGACATAGATGCATTCTTTAAACCAGTCTTTAACCAAACTTGCTCATACAGCGTAATCCTGCATATTTGAAACAGCCTGTGGCTTCGTTTGAAATTGGGCATAAAGGTGCAGAGATATTCCCTGTCATTTTATTTATGAAACATGGGAACTCACACACCTAAAGACCATTTTGAATGATTTAAAAAGTCACATTTTGTGTCCAAAGTCATTGTCCCTTGCCATCAAATTCTTGGACGTGTTCAAACACAAGCGACAGGCCTCCTGAACCAAAATAAAGTCCATGTATGTAAATGATGGAGACCTTAACTATCAGTTTTTCTTTTTACTCAAATCTAGGGCACTGCTTCTACTAAAACATCTTTTTCTACTGGAGGGTGTTTTTGAAAGGAATTGCAGTTTTTAATGACACCGCAATACCTGTTGCTTAATGAGTTTGTGTTTTGAATTGCCTCTTCGTATTAGTGAAAGTAGGTTTCCAGGCCTCCCCTGAGAAATATATATTTTGTCTTTTAATATCTGTAAGAGCCGGAATAGAGTGTCTTATATTGTTATATTGTATAGAAACCGCTGCTTGGTAACAAAAGCGGCTGTATGTGCATTGCTAGGTGGAGAGTGCAGACAGGTTGCTTGTACGTGCAGAGTTCACACTGACTCACAATGCAACGCTGCATTTTCTCACCAAGTGTTTGCCAGTCTTAAATCACTGCTTTTTTGGCTTTGTTCATGTAGAGCAGAACTATGATTGGCCAGCCACCTTATTGATTCCTTTTCACAGGACTTTGAACAGGTAGTAGACGGTACTGGTTCAGGGCTGCATTTGTTTTGACCGCCCTCAGATAACTGCAAGCATTACGTAACTAATCTGTTTCTAAGTCGTGACCCTCATGTTGCCACAGAACACAAGCTCAGAGCTGCAGTTGAGGCAGCATGAGTCAGTCAGTTCCATCAAAGCATTCGTCTCGCTGAGTTTAAAGTTTTATACCACTGAAATGATCGTCTCACTCTTGAAAACTGAAAAGAAAACCCCTTTTATCTCTGTATAACTAGGCCAGTATAATGCAACACGAATAAAATGTTTTAGCAAATCTAGGCTTTTTCCTGCATTAAAGGGATAGTTCACCCCAAAATTTAAATTCTTCCATCATTTCCACAACCTTGTGTCTTTCCAAACCTGTCTGACTTTTTTGCTCCTGAGGAACACAGAAGGAGATTTTTTTGAGGTATGTGGTAACCAAACAACAGTGGCACCCAATAACTTCCATTGACAGGAAGTAAAACCACAGAGACATTTCTCAGAATATCTTATTTTGTGTTCCAAAGAAGATAAAAAGTCATATAGGTTGGGGAATGACAAGAGGGTTAGTAAATGATAAAAAAAAAAATATTTTTGGGTGAATTATCCCGTTAACTATTGTTGGATGTTAAAGGCACGCTACCCTTATTATTAAAGCTGAAGGGTTTGTAAAGCTGTGTTGTTTTGAAGGGTTTGCATGTCTCTTTTTTGCTTACTTGTTGGTTCATGCCTCCAGAAAGCCCCCTTAGGGATCACAAATTTTACAAAACAACACGTGACCAACTTCCTCACATGAGATTCCAGTTTGTGTAATTTTGGGCTTATATCTTCTCGATCAACAGTGATTTTTTTCTGCAGGCGCAGTCAGACGAGTGCTGCAGATTTCCAATTGCCCTTCCAAAATTTTCTTGGTTCCAACACAAATAGGATAAATAAAATGATGTTGCTTAAAATAGCTACATGTGGATGGATAAAGGAAAATATGAATGTAAATTTTTTTTTGTATAAAAAACCCAACAGGTCAAACACACTTTTTTTTTACGTTTAAATTTCTTTTTAAAATTGAATGTTATTTTTACATTTTAAAGAAACCGATTGTAACTAGAGTTTCTGTAAAGTCATTCTGTGCAGTTTTTACAAAACCTTATAAATGCCAGTCCAAAAAAAAAAAGATTCTTTTTTAACTGGCGTGAAACCTTTGACAGAGGCCCTAGGCCCTGTGCCCCAGTGTATCCAATGTATATGTATTATTGTTGGGTCCCCAAGTAACTTGTTTTCCCATGTCACCATTTCAAGACTGCATGTTGTGTAATAGTGCAGGTCTTACAAATCCACAATATGCTTATTTAATGAGCAAATTTAAATCCTTTTGTTTCAGACTAGGCGAGTACAAATCATCCTGTAGTAAAATAGGTTTTGTTACTGCAAGTGCTTCTTTCAGGAAAGTAATGAATGTAATTGCTTTATGGGGACATACCACTTAACATTTTAAATATAAGCAGAACATTGTGTTGTCTTTGATGCCCCTGAGTTGTATGTGTAGCAGTTTTATAAATTCATTTTTTTCTGAATTGCCTTGTGAGGAAAGTGCTATCAACTGAAATTTTCTTGATTAAAAAGCAGGTGTTCAAATACAGAGAAAGAAAGCTTTTTTTGTCTCTCCCTGGCTATATATTCTAATGAAAGTGCTGATAGTCATCATATGTAATTCTAGGTTGTCCTAGGTCTTCAGGTATATTTCCAGAAAGCCACTTAATAGAAGTGAGCAGGGAGATACAAGCTTTTATTTGACCTTACACTGTTTGTGTACAAAATATATTTGTGTGTACACACACACACAGACACACATATACATGCAAATACAATTATATATGCACGTATACACAAATATATGTGTGTATAATATATAGAAAATCATCTGACAATGATCTGAAATGTTTGTTTTTTGTCATTTTACAGTATATCAAGATTCCTGTTTCTACGGATTCTCCAGATTCATTTAGAGTCTTCTCATTCTACCTGTCCAGTGACAGTAAAGACAAACCTCAGGCCAGCTTTGATTGTATTCACCAGTTTATCTCTGGGTAAGATAAACCAGATGCCTTACGTGATTACACTGTTGTGACAATATCTGTACTTCATTTCAAGCATCTTTTATTTTGTTTATATTTTTAAAAAGTAACTAATCTTGGTTTTATTTTGCTTCTGTGTTCTGCTTCTAACTGGGTAGTTTGTTTTGACAGGATACACTGATTAATCTACAGTCAAGCCATTAAATAAAATTTAATCAGACCATCCAATATTTATGAAATATCTTTTCATAAATATTTTTGTATTTTAATATACATATATGGCTACCATTTAATTTTCAGTCCTTTCCAAATGCCAAATTTTATTTAGTTATTATTAATATTTCTCACTGCTAACTTTTGTTAATAATAAATTAATAATGCCAGTCCAGACTAAAAACTCTCAGTTTGATTGGTTAATTATGCAGTGCTTATGTAGCAATAAGCAGTATTTCTCCAGTTAAAATAATAGCTATCTTAATAATTAAACCTTAAGTCATTAGTCGTTTCTTTTTAATGTATAAAGCACATGTTTTAGTTTGTCTGAATCAACATTTACTCTGACCCTTGAACCCAATTTCCATGACAGTATGTGACATCATGGACAGTTGTGAAGCTGCTCCCTCTTGGTCAGGCCAGCACTGATCTCTGTGAAGCTCAAAGAAGACTTGTAGTCTTACAAAGCTGTGCTTGTCTTACAGAAGAATAGCATTACATCGGTTTGTGGGAAGGAGGATGCAAGGCAATTCCACAAAAACCGGTTGAGGCCATTAGTCATAAATTAGTCACTGACTTTCCGGCTGCTTTGTGGACAAAGGGCCAGCTGTAACACAGATGACACTGAGCAGTGTGGAGCGTGGTGTTAAACATGTCAGTCTTTACAGAGCAGGAATATGAATCTATGCTCTGATCCTACTAGTTATAATTGCACAAAATTCCCAAAACATAAGTATACTTGCAAACCAATTGCAGGTTTTTCTTAAACAGTTGAGGTTACCAGTTGAAAGTATAGACACACCTAATGCAGAACTCAGTGCTTGTGTTTTGATTTGATCTTTAGAATAGCCACATGTGCAAGATCTTCATGAGGTGCCACCTGGAGTGTTTTTAAACAGTTTTCTTTATATGCGGAACACTTGTTGGCCACTTTTTATTTACAGTTTTATTTATACATTAATGGCAGATGATTTTATCTAAAGCGACTTACACTGTATTCAGTCTATTCATTTATCAGTATGGGTGTTCCCTGAGCTACAGGAACACATTTTCTGATAAATGTGTCCATAAATTTGGTGTTCAAACATTTGACCAGTAGGGTATATTAAAGCTATTCATTTTTATCATATGGTTTAAATTTGGGCTCAGATAGTGTAAGATAAATTAATTATTGTGTCTTCAATAATGGTAGGCTCTGCTTTTCTTGTGTTTAGAGATGGCAGAGAGCATCTGGAAGGTCAGGGCAGTATTCAGGACAAAATTACGGTTTGTGCCACCGACGATTCCTACCAAATGACCCGCGAGCGCATGTCTCAAGTGGAAAAGGACATCTGGAGTCGCTCAGCCATCGAGATCAAACCCGGTTCCACACATCCAAGTAAGAATCCAGCCCAGTTCTGCTCTGCTTACGTACACACACACACACACACACACAAAGGGACTTCCTTTGCATTATTGTCTCCAATCGAAACAAGTATGACCTTTCTCATATCAAATATCACTTGTGCTTGCTCCAGAAGAGCATAATCTGCCGGTATCTTGTCTGGTTAACAGCGTTCACAATGGTGGATAAAACAGTGTATTGTCAGTCAAGTTATGGCTATGTGTATCAGATCTGTGTAATTTATGTGAGACGTGTTTCCTACCCCCATTCGCTTCCAGTTTATCAGCAGATGCCACAAACGCGAAGCCACAGACCTGTTCCATTAATCTGATTGAGACTGCCAGAAGTATGCGCTAACAAGTCTCATGCTGTGCGGATGAAGTTTAGCCCAGGATTTTAATTACCGTGGCTGGGGATCAATTAGGTTTTCATCTGCAGAAATACTGAATTATACATGGGGGTTTCTCTCTGAAGCCAAATCTGCAATTCCCCAAGCGATGGGTAGAGAAGGACATGGGTCGCTCTGGACTCTCGGGTCTAAGAAAGCTGTAGCGTATTTGTGCGGGAGCGAAAGAGCACTTCATTGGTATGAGAATGTAGGATGTTAATAAGATCAGTTTGATTCGGCCAATTAAATGCAATGAATTGCTGTCATTGAGGAAAGCGAATGGTGCCAAAGAGACAAAGCCCTGTACGTCATGCAATATTGCATTTTGCCGGTATCTCAGTTTGCCTTGTAATGTAAACATGTTTGTTGGCTGCACTGCTTGCTAAAGGGGTGTAATTTCTGAATGGATATTACAGGAAGGTGGAATATTGAAAGAGGATGATTTGATGCTGTGCTATTTACAAACTCATTTAGATGTGTGCGATCAGCTTATATTTATAATGCGACACAGGATACAGAATTTTCTCTGCCTTTTTTATCCCGTCATGGGCAACAAAAAGCAATAGATGTTTGAATAAAATGTTCTTGTAATCAAGAACAATGTCTAATGTTAAAACAATGTCAATTGTCGTTTTGAATTCTAATTCAACATTCAACATTCAGTTGAATTCACTTAAAACCTTAAACTCAAAGTTTTAAATGCATATTTTTGTTCCAAATGCATATGGATGTTGAAGCCACATATTCATGCAGAATGTTGTGGCAGGATACGTTTGTTTGACTTAAACAAAAATAAAATCTCCAACTTTGTTCCCATCACAGTTGCCGGGCAGGGACACTTCTTGCGGCCGGATACTGTATTTTTGTGGTACAGTAATGGTACACTTATCTTGTAGTCCATTCTAAATACTGCTCTGCCATCATAGCTCTCATAGCTGGCAGAGACTTTTAAATGTATGGCAGGTATTTCAGTGGATGTTTAATTATAAAGAAACGAGGTACTTTAGGGTCAGTCTAAGTTTGCACTGTTATGGAGCATGTGGAAAAAGCATCATCAAACATTTACTATGTACTTACAGTTTGATGAGGTTGGTTCTCATTCATACAGCTTCAGGGTTCATTGAACTGACTGTGTGTGTGTGTGTGTGTGTGTGTGTGTGTTATACAGTATGTTTGTGAATACATAAACCACTTTACAGTCTGGCATTTACTGTCAGTTCTGTCATCTCAGATCTACTATTGTGCCGTGTTTCAGCTTGAAGACATGATTAAAAAAGCGATTACTTGGCGAAGTCAGATAAAAACAACTTGATTTTAGAAACTGGATTTGGTGAGATTGCCTGTAAGGCCAGATTTGATTACATTTTTGATGTGCAAATCTTTTGACATCTGTCTACAGTTTGTACAGTATTACACCCCCAAACGTTTGGGTAAAATGATTCAAATACTTCTGCAGACAGAAAGCGTTTAATTCAGCACTTTTAGTGAAGCACAACAAGTTTAGGCGTCAAGAGGAATTCTGTTCACAATACTGTTTATTTCTTTTTCTCGTTCTCTTGTTTGGCAGCGTGTTTGGCTGTAATAGTCAAACATTCCTCCTAAATAGAATCATTGTTCTCTTATCACAGTATGTTTTATAGTCTTCAGATTTTTAGCAATTGTATCACATTTTCATTGCACACAAGGAAATTAATAAATAGACATTATAATAGAAATAATGGAAATATAAATAGACATTACAAAAAGTTGCCTTTTAAGTTCAGCATTGTTGAACATAAGCCTATCACTGGCCTACGGTCCACATCAGTCCATCTTGCAATTGAGTTTGTCAACCTCTGTACGGTAAGTTGTTAGTGGAATGTTTTAAAAACATTGCAGAATTTAAAAAATGTTTAAACAATGTTCTTATAACCAAGCAAAAACATTGATGCAAACTGGACATTTTGAACATTCCTAGAACTTTCAAAATAACATTTTTAGCATTTGTTGTTTAATTGAAATGTTAGGGAAACGTTCTTACAACCTAAAATTGTTACCTGGCTTAGTGCTTTTAAACAGGTTGTTGCATTCTGCATGTGCTTTATTGGTTGTGTATTTAGTCATTCTTTAATTGTCACATCAACATAGACTACGTATTTGCTACTTAGCGCTAAATTGGCGGTCCCAGTTTATTTAAATGCATCACAGTTCCTTGTAAAGACTTTAAGCTTGTGTAAAGATGACGCACACAACAAGCAGTGTCTTGGTTTAAACCCTAGTTAATCTTAATTCAACTCAGCAAACAACAGTGTAGAGTAGTTTTGCGACAATAGCAAAGCCCTAATGCACTGTAAACACAATCATAAACATTATGTAAAATGCCGTAGGGGACCTTTGTGCATAAACAGCTTGTATGTACACTTTGTCCTATCACAGCCTTCAAAGTACAGCTTAAAGTTCTAATGAGATTAAGCATGCTTGATATCTATTAGTGCTCCTTTGTCCTGTTGGCTCCAGGTGAATTAGCACACTGACGCGAGAAAGAAAAGCAGAAAAAAAGGCCTCTGTTTGACTTGCTTTAGTTTCCACGGCTTGCCTGTTTGCTCATGAGAGGGCAGCGTTTACCGTCAGGTCCCTTTAATGCTCCTTGGCCTGCCGCTGCATGCCAGACTTAGTTCACATTCGGAGAACAGGTCATTTGGGTGTTACAAGGGCCATGGTGTTTACTCAGTCATATTCCTAAAGTGTTGGAGCGTTTGGTGTTTACACTACTGTATGTCTGACTGTCGTTTGTCACGGCCTGGCTCTAACCTCAGTCTCCTGTTTTACACGTGTCTAATTTCACCTCGGGACAGCTTGGTTTTGTTTTGCGTAATGAGAGCTCGGGGATTTGAGTGGCCCCTAAAGTTCTGAGCGCTCTGCAAATAGCACCGTTTATTTTGAGTGCTAAAAAGGCAGGTCGGGTTAGGCAATAATCTCCTAGCCCGTTTTATGTCACTTTTTTACTTTTTCCAGCTTCTTAGCTTGTTAAATTCTCATGTATGTATTGAGGAGTAATGTTATATTTTTAGTGTTTGTGTGGTTTTAAAGGCCAGATAAAAAGAAAGAAGTAGGGTTGTCAAGTGGTTAAAATTTAAAATTAATTTTCTTTTGGTGTCTTTTCTCAGCAAAGTTTAAAAAATCTGATTAATGGCTTTAGAAGGGGGTGTATTGTTTATTTCCATATTACTAACCGTTAACAATATTACTAACTAACCATATTGTTAACCTTTTAATTGACCACTGCATATTTTTCCCTCAGGTAAATGTGTAAAGATAAAGAAGAAACAGAGCCTGCCAACAAGCTTTGACAACACTAATAGACTTTCACCCAGTAACAAGAGGAACGGTGCACCAAGTCCGGTGGCCCACAGACCCTTGAGAGAACGTGTCATTCATGTTCTGGCCCTAAAGCCCTACAGCAAACCAGAACTGCTGCTCTGGCTAGAGAGAGAGAAAGCCAGTCCAAAGGACAAGGTGGACTTGAGCGCTGTGCTGGAGGAGGTAAATCCACTCGCACACCAAACACGGCACAAGTGCTCCACAAACACAGTGTTTATGTGAAGAAAAATGTCCAAATCTCACGTAAGTCACGTAGCAGTTTCTCATATGTTGTTGATCAACACTCAGCGCAGCCTGTGTTCCATTCTGCATCAGCGCCAAATTTTTATGCCAGAAATAATTTATCTCTCACATCAGACTTGCATAATTCTGTACAGAGAATGTTCTCTAGTTTATATCCAGAGCTGATTCCTCAATAACCATCTTTTCATCATTAATAGAATAAAGCTCAGTCCTACTTTGAAGTTCACAATCTAACACACCTACCTGAAATTTACAGGTCAACTCCAAAACTGTGATTGGCTGTTTCTGGTGTATTATATTAGGGTTTGCAGGAAGTCTCCAGGAGCAGTACTGAGCACTTCTGCTATAGGGCACGACTGATTTGCTCAGTAGGTTTATTTGCTGAAAGGTTCCTGAACTGTTTACATATGAGAGTTCCAGTGTAGTCAACACGGGGAGATTGGGGTACTGGCTACAGCAATTAACCTGCTGCCGTAATTATTTTTTGAGAATGGATTGTGTTTTGACAAAGGGAGGGTTGTGGTGTATTTGTGGTGTATTAGTTCTATCTCATTTGTAGAAGTGCTCTACAGAACTGCCCATGCTGCAATACATTTCTGCTTTCTGTTTCACATTTATGACGCCTGAATTGAATTATTTTCCTCTGGATGTATTTAAGAAGGCCTATCATACATTATTGTTCTCTCTCATAAGATTCTCTCGCATAATATGCTGACTCCAGTAATGCTCGATGGTTTAAGTCAATTTCTTCCCTTTGTACAGATGGTCACTTTTGAAATATTGTTACTCAAGTGCATTTGTAAACGGAAAGTAGTTACTCATCAGGAAAAAATCGAATAATTTTGTTGTCTGTTTCCTTCCAGGTGGCTAAACTCAATCCCAAAGATCACAGCTTTACTCTGAAGGATGATTTTTACAGACATGTGCGGAAGGACTGGCCCGGCTATGTCGAGGAAGAGCGGCAACTTGTCCAAAGAGTGTTGGCTAGGTGCTTGTTTTCACTTAAATATTACTCTAAATGTTCTAAATGTGTCTTTTCGTCTGTTTTGATATTCATATCGCTCATAAAACTTGAATGTACTTTCTCAATCGGTCAGACAGATTCTTATTGGCTGACTTTATGTAACTTCCACGAATAAGGGCACAGAAGTTTTTTTTGTTATCAGCTGCCTCAGAACAAGTTATGTACTGGCATAATACAATGATCGCTTTTAGGGGTTAAATAGATATAAATATTTATGTCTGTTTATAATTTTATATTTTTTCAGATGTAATTTTTTTTTTCCAGACCTAAAAACAATCTCTTCCTATCTAGATAGGCAGTTCTTGGCTAGAAAAAGCTTTAATACAATTTTGGAGTTTAGAGACTAGCCAGACCGTACTTCACCTTAGTCAAACCTGTCCTCTTTTAGAGTACCTACATGTTAGTTTCATTTACTAACATCACAAGCTTTAACAACAGTATTACTTCCTATTTTCCCCCAATAAACTGTCAGCTCTTGTTAGTCAAGCGTCCTGTCATCCAGAGTTTAAGCACTTGCCCTTCCAGTCCACCTCAGTGCTCTGTTAAGAGTGTTTTTTAGCACAGATGTCATGGCTAATAGGCCTGTCTGAGCAGGAAGCTGTGTGATTCACCAAGCTGTGGTGTTGAGAGGAATTATGTTGAGAGCTTCTGACCAGCAGCTCACTCCTGGAACAACAGAAGAATAAACTGCAACAGTCCTGCCAAATATGAGCTTGGCAGCCGTGTTTTTGGGAGGTTTGCCACGCTGCTTGTCTGCTGTGCCTTCAACCTCGATCTCTAAATTTTTACGTTCGCTGCCAATCACAGTCTGAAGTCTTTTAATGGGACAGCTCAAGTTGCTCTTGCAATACACAGGGCATAAAACCCCAGAAACAAGCCTTGCACAACATGGATTGTTTATGGTCAGAAGTCCCATTTTGGATTAAACAGTCTAGATTACTTTTGCATGGCGGGTTTTATAAGGCACAGTTAGGTTCTTGTGAGCAGGGTTCTTGTGAGGAACGATCTCTTCGTGTGATGAGAAGACTGCTCTATGAGAGGAAAGAGCTGGAGGAAGCAGATTGCCAGAGGAAAGTTCAGGAAAGTGAGAATGTATCTGGTACCATTGTTCTCATTGCTGGACATTAGCGAGGTCTCTGCCAGTCCAAGTGCAGATGTTATCAGTTACCCGGAAATGCTAAACTAGACTAACAAGCCCCGGCATTTTGACTAACCAAATGCTGCATATTAGCCCAGGTGTGAATTTTATTTTTGTGCTTAGTTTAGGAACAGCCCAACCTACAGGCGTGCAAATCCAAGTCCTTGATCCTGAGATATAAATTTCTTCC
Source organism: Ambastaia sidthimunki (assembly GCA_036877625.1). Lineage (NCBI taxonomy): Eukaryota > Metazoa > Chordata > Actinopteri > Cypriniformes > Botiidae > Ambastaia > Ambastaia sidthimunki. Next base: position 4,795 of record JAZGTK010007177.1, on the reverse strand, counting down.
TGTTTAGTTCCTCCATTTCCTGTAAGCATGGCTTTTTATAGCTTTCTGGAACTGGAAAGTTATCTCAACTTGGCATGGTTCACAATGTTTTTTTTAATATAATTAATGAAGGTTTCCTGATGGCAGGTATGTATGGAATGACATTTTGACAACGTTTCATTCTCTGATATTCCAGAAAACTCCAGCCACTCAGCAGCAGCAGTAGCCAGTTGAAAACCTTCCAGTCTAACCATTCATTCCACAAAACCTCAGGGGATTCTCCATCCCAGCTCAGCCCTGTGAAGAATCTCTCCATGGTAAATATGTACCTATAAAAAGAAGTGATACTTTTTCCAAGTCTGGCTAATGTTGAAGGAATCCTTCACTCAAATTATCATTTGACACTTTTATGGTGATTTTATGTAAATTATGACAAAATGTAGCCCATATTATTTGTGTGCTACATTTCAGGTCTGAAGTCATACAGTAGCTTTTTGTGGGGAAGTCATTATTCACTGGAAGTTTTGCTTATGCTGCATTTTGAGAGCAGCTTTAAAATCAATTTAAAATTTCAAGCTTGATGTCATGACTTTGGGTCAAGTCATGGGTCACATGACAGCTGAGAACCAATAGCGGTTGGTGTCAGCGTAAGTGATACACTATTGTTGTAGTGCATATGACTTTGTAGTACATTTAAAAACCTTAGCAGACCAGAAGATTTTCAATCAAACAGCTTAAATTACGATCTGTTCTTCACATTTAGCTATTTACTTCAGACGAATTGGGCTTTAATGCAAATGTGCTTTTTAAAATCTTTTCAGAGTAAATATTTTGTATCATAGTTTTCACAGTATTCATTATTGCTCTGTCGCACATTCTGTATTGCATCAAAACAAACGAAGTGAGAAAATGTCAATTTTTGATTTGTGGGCAAACAAATTTCATAATGTTATAAAAGCTTGTTGCACTGTTTTGCATGCCGTATTACCTCTGCAATTGTTTCCAGACTATCTGGTTCTCATGTGCACATAAACAGATTTGTCACTGAATTTTTGATTGATAACCTGAGATGAGAGTGAAAGAGTCCTTCCTTTCCTTTTTTCTTTTGCTTGTGGAGATGATTATGTTTGGCGCCATCTGCTCTATTTATGGAGATGCTGGAGGCCCTTCAGTCACTGCTGTTTGCAGAAGCCAATTAAACTGCTGGTCCTCAGCATTGCTCGTCTTGTTTAGATGTTAGTCATGCTGGTTTCCATCAGGAGACTTTATAAAATTCTTTCTTTACTTGCAGAAACGCCCAGTGCCTTCCGACCATCCAGAAAGTCAGACGCCGAAAAAACAACGATTATTAGACCAGAACATGCCCTTGCAGTCTCCTTCCAATGGACATCTTAGCTCCTCAATGGGCCGTAGCTCTTCCGCCCATGGAAACACAAGTTTGCCAAGCAAATTGGACTTTGGGAGAAGTACCGTCAATGCCCAGCAAAGCCCGAACAGCCTTTACCAGCGGCACAAACTAGGCGAGTCCAACAGTATCCCCAAACCAGAGCAATCTGAACCAGCACGGCAGCTGCCCTCCAGCCCCAAACTCCCACCGATCAGAAGTGAATCAGGAACCTGCACTGATCAGCAGCTAGCGAACGGCCAGCACAAGAAAAAGAAGAAGCATAAAGAGAAGGAGAGAGAGCGATTAAAACCAGAGTGGGTTGAGACCAGCCCTGATCTTAAACACAACCAGGAAAATATTAATGGTGAGTGTGTTGTGTCTGTTTGACAGCCTTTAGATCATAATTAGTTCAGTGTACCTGGCTTAATAAATACAGGCCTGTTTATTGGCCGACAGCTTTCCTGTAGCTTAACTAGTAAAGCATGGCGCTAGCAACACCAAGTTCACGGTTCGATTCCCAGGGACTGTGTATCGCTTTGAATGCACTGCCACTTTGAATAAAAGCATCTGCTATTTGCATAAAACTGTAAATATTAGTGAATGAAATATTCGCTGATAACTTGGATAATACATTTTTTTTGTAATGTGCAAAACCTAACCAGTAAAGTGAAATTAATAAGCTGTTGATTATTAGTTAGCAACCCTAAAATTTCCATGCCTGTGCATTTCTAGCCTTGATTGTACAATCTTGATGAACTATTGTGCAATAAAATATATTATATAACACCACATTATATAACATTCACCTTCATATTAAAGCACCTACAACAGTCCGTGTTTATGATAACGCTTGTCACGCAGTTTGATGTCAGGACATTACGTCCGTTATGAGCACAGATTGTGGAGCTGATCAATATTTTTAGTTATTATAGGGCAATTCCCTGCTTTAGCTTTCTTGTAGCCTTTGTTGTTGTTTAGGTAGGTGGCTCATAAATAATATCGCAGTGTATCATTACACGGACAAAACATTCTGTCAGCTCATAAAACGCCCTGTGTCTGCTTCATCACAACAATTGTGAAAGTCATCATCTCGTTAAACAGACGTGAATCTCTGAGAGACACTTTCATTTCAAGTGAAATGGTGGCAGAACAGGTTCTGGCTTGCTAAGCAATGCAGGAAATGTTGCTGTGTTTTGTACAAGTGCTCAGATGTATGCGTGTGAGGTGACTGGCTGTCTGGGCCCTTCCCAAGCACTGCGGTGGATGATTAACTCACTAACAGCTGGGGTGACACTGTAAGACGTGCTGGGCATGATTTAACCGTCCGTTCATCTTGACATTATGTCAGGCGGGCTTAGCTACAGTCCGCATCCCTTATCTCAGAATTTGATAAAAGATTCCATCAACCTAGTCCGCATAGGGCTTTAAAACGTTTGCATAGCGAGATTACACAAACCCTTTTTCATTCTTGTTTGTTAATGTGTAGACCACGAGAGGGCCAACACACCTGTCACCCGTGCCTCACCTGAGGAACCACCTGACTATTTGTTGTGAGTACAAACAGATTTGATTTTGTTTGACTGTCTTTTTTTAAAGGGTGTTTAAGTAAATTACTCATTGGATGATGGTGTTAAATGGCTTGTTAGTAATAATGTAACAATTTTACAAAGTAACAATGACTAGTTGATTAACTCTAATCTTTTAGACAATCTGCCATCAGCATGTTCCATAGCCAAGTTAACACACCCATATACGTTTTGAATTGAATATATGGAACACACATACAAGAGTATTGCTTTTAAATTCTCAGCATGATAACTTTCAAAACAAACAAAATAGCACTGATCCTTTTAAAGAAATACCCCAAGCCAAGTGTACAGGACACTGTGACAAAAGAATTCAAATTTATTTTGATATGTACCGCCACCTACTGGTTTGTTGTGGTATTTTACCAAGCGACCGTGTTTTTAGTCTTGATTATGATCATTGCTGGTTAAGTTCACTAAAGAAAATCGTTCTTTTTTTCAGAAAATACAACACTATTACAGACTCTGAGCAGCGACAGAGGTACACAGAGGATTTTTGTGCGGAATATGACGAGTACATAGACCTTCACGAGCGCATAGGAAAAGTTACTGAGATGTTTGTTCGGCTGGGATCAAAGATAAAGACGCTTTCTCCTGGGACACAGGAGTATAAGGTATGAAAAAATGCTATGTATGTTTTTGTGTGCCCTTAAAATGTGACACATTAGTGATCTGTTTAAAAAGTTATTTAGGGAATGTGTGAGTGTTTTGCAGGATAATGGCTTAATACATAATGTTATGTAACTCGTATTACATAATGCATGGTGTAAATATCTGTTATTTTGTGTGTGTTAGTTTAATGTAATTGAATTGGTTTCGCTTTTTAGGTAATGGAAGATCAAATAATGGCGAAGTATAGGCAGTATAAAAAGGTAAGAAATTCTTGAAATTATATTGTATGAATGCTGTAAAGCAAATGGATTTGCGTATTTTGGAATTTAAGGGACTGTCTAAACTGGGGCTGAGTAAAAATATTAGTTTTTCACTTAACTGCCAACTTAATTTGATGTTAGATTTTTATTATCTGTAGTGTGCCTCCTGTCCAGCAGATGGCACTGCTGGGTTTCTACTGACCTAGCTTAGGTCATAGTACTGAGCTAGCTTTGTTCTCTGTACAGTTCACTGTATTTCACTTTACAAATATATGACCTATTTTTTTGTCATTGCAGAAGTTCCCAGGCTACAGGGAAGAGAAGAAGCGCTGTGAGTATCTCCATCAGAAACTGTCGCACATTAAAGGTCTGATTCTGGACTATGACCATACGCAAGCTCCTTCATAGTGCCAGATATTCTTCTGTCCTCCTGCTCTGCCTGGTCATACAGACCAAAAGACTCCTCAGTGGAAACACATTAGGACCAAGTGTGGTTCTTGGAGAAAGAAAAAGGCATTTTCACTGCTCTCCTCTGCACAAACTGTGGGTAATGGTGTGAAGTCTGAGGATCTAAGCCCAAACTATCAAAGGCCAAGACCTCCAACTAGTGACTTTAGCCCTTTAAAAAATATTTGTATCTGTGTACAAAAGTGTTGTATTGACGAGGAATTTGGTTAGACATGAGATACAACTTAAGCCAAAATTTTGTCCCCCCCCCCACCATCTAACTGTTGCCCTTGATCTTCTAACTTTAGCTCTGACCTATGACCTTCAGGGCTGCTTTTATGGTACAATCATAAAGCCTGGACATTGAGAAATGATTATATTTACTGTGTTTGCTGTCTGTCAGTGATTTATCAGAGATCTTAAGCACAGTTTCTATTTTGATATTTTACTGAATGTATATTTGTAAACTTGTAAGATCTTGACTTCTATAATAGAGGGTTTAATCACTGGATAGAATAAGGGAA
>JAZGTK010007176.1:0-19723 GCA_036877625.1 Ambastaia sidthimunki | reverse complement strand
TGTAAATATAGCTTTTTAAATTGTCTGTGTTTGTATGTAATGATCCGGTTGTGTCAGACAGTTTCTTTAAGTTTTATTTTACACATTTTATATATTGATGATCAGCTGCTCGCTTTCATGAATATAAACACATTCAGTGTGTAATGCACAGATGTTTGTTTCAGCTGTTATTTTGTTGTGTGGGGTTTGTTATTTATTTTAAAGCAGTTGACAGTCTGAAGGGATTTTTCTAAAGGCCTGTTGAACATTTTTACTTCTGTTTGTATTTTCTATTCAATTTAAATTGTACAGAGAAATACATGACAGTAATTTTCAAATTGTACCAATTTATCGTTTTTATGTAAATATGTGTTTGCTTCTGTCTTCCCTTAAACTGATGAGATTTACCTATTTCTCTTAAAACGGGAGAATTACTGGTAACACCCAGATGTTAAAGTTATCTTGGTATTGCTTACATGCAGAAAATGTCATTTTCACCAAACCCAGAATAGATTTTTCTAACTAGCAACAGAATAGATTGAATATTAAGAGGAAACCTCGACTTGGCTTGCTGTATATCTCTGACTCCAAACAGAAAGAAATTGCTATTTTTTACTTGCATTAAAAACACACTAACATGCGACACACTAACATAAAGTTGTAGAGCCCCAACACACACAATCCTCAGACTCTGACACCTTTAGCTGCCACTGTCAGTGATAAGGGTTCAAAACCTTTCAGGCTTACCAATTCAATTATTTTTGATACTGATTTATTTATTTATTTATTTTATTTATTTATTTATTTTTAAAATTGTCACAAACTTAGGACTGGTGCCACTATAAACCAGGAAAGAAAAAAGGCTCTAGGGAAATTATGGCTTTAACAGCCTCACTGAGTTTGGGGTGAGTTAAAGCACACACTCACATCATAAATGACTCATCAGAGTGTGTTACTGACAGCGTTAAAGAGATCCATGCCGTGATTATGATACAATCAAACCATGCGGATCAGGCACCAGAAATGAAGATATCACGCTTAACAAGTGACTTGCCACAACTTTCAAAGTGTTCATTAAGACTTGCAAATTAGGAACACGGTTTGTGAATTCATCAAATCCTGTCTTGTATGCAAAGTACAAATTAAGACACGCCGATGATGATGTTTTTCTGTAATTGCTGCTGGCTTATATTTGTGTTTATGTGAGATTTCACGTCTATAATTTATATTCTTAGAGTGCAGAGAACGTTGGTCTGTGATGTAGCTGTTTTCATAACAGTTCCTTGTTTAATGAGACTTTGTTTAAATGGGGAAACATCTAGACAAGTCATTATAACAGTCTCTTACGGCTCTCCAACGTTTAAAGACTGAACTTGAAGTCTTTCTTTCTTATCTCACAGGTGAAGCTCTACAGGCCACCAGGCGAGACATTTGGCCCCTGAGGGACCGTGAAGGAACTGTGTGGGCACTAAAACTCTCCTCTCTTTCTTTTTATGCCTCAGATCATGTTGCTGACAGACCCAGAGGTGGAGAGCAGTTTGCTCATCAGCTCAGATGAAGGTGCCACCTATCAGAAATATCGGCTGAACTTCTACATCCTCAGCCTGCTGTTTCACCCCGAGCAAGAAGATTGGATCCTCGCCTACAGCCACGACCAGAAGGTGAAGAAATCTTTATAGCAGAAGCTAAAAGTGAAACTGTGTCTATTTCTGGGATCAGGCGAGGTAGAGTTCTGCAACAAGTTATTTTATTGCCAGAAATAAGCAAGCGCAAAAACTGAAGAACAATCACGCTGTTTGTTTTTTGCTCCCGTGATGATAAAGAACATTCTAGAAGCAAATTGTAAAGAAAGACATTAGAATAATGAAAAGTGTGGCGGCAAATGGCTGCTAATCTGTATTTGGGCTTGAAATATCTTCTCAAAAGGCTATTATCAATGCAAGAGGAAATACATCTTAAAAGAGACAATTTCTGTGAGCTTAACGTTGGCAATTAGGGCAATTTATGGATCCCCAGTCGCGGGGCATTACCATTAATTATATGCGATCGAGCTCGTGGTTTAGGGCTAATAAATTATGAAAAAATTTTACTCCTCTGGAAAGATTGTTTAAGCATCAGATTCAAGCATATCAAAAAATCATTTAGCTAGTCAGGGCTTGTTTTATTTTTCCTGATGCATCTTTCCTTCACTAATTAAGACTATGTAAAATAAGTGTGGGGTCAATAAAAAACACATTATAGCAGATTTGTTCTGATTTAGGGCGAGTTGGTTTGATTTTTCTACAGCTTGATAATGACCTCATATAATCATGAAGGATACATGTCAAACTGATGTTGCATTAAACACATTAAATAATGTTTACCAAACACAGATGTAAATATATGTGCATGTGCATTTTCTTATGTTGTCTTACAGCTAAATGCTACATGTTTGTTTGCACGCAGGTAATTTTGTGGGGTCACGGTCTGTTTGTCAACATGACAAATCAACCTTGATTTTACCCTTGAAGGAGGGGCGCGGAAAATAAATAACAATTAAACAGACACATTGAAAAGAATGATCAGCCAATTGAAGGCTAATAACTGACTGTTTGCACAACATGCTTGACTAGCCGTGGTTGAAACCACCCAGGCAAACAGTACAAACAAAAACACAATCACCAACCTAATTAAACTGCTCTCCAAATCTATACTACAAATAAATGAATTTTTTATTAATGCCGACAGCTTTTGCTCATAGAAAAAGATTGTTTTTCACTCATAGTGTCATTGAAAAGGTTCCTGAATTTGTTTGTTTTATAGTTAAACAGATAAGCGAGGTGAAATGAGAACAACTGAAAGCTCAATAACCTTCATCACACGTTTGTTATGGACAGAGAAACTTCTGAAAGAAAATTATTTGAGACTGTAATTTCATAAACTACAAGGTACTCGTAATTTTAATGTAGTTAAACTACAGTGAAGCTTTTCTTTAAACATGTACGGTACAGTACAAGCTACTACAACTTAAACTACAGATAAGACGTTGAAAGGGAACATATATCTGTCAGATGTCAATTAATTTTACAATCAGTGTATATGCGGCACCAAAAAATAAGTATTGTAATAAGTATTCTTGCTACCAAATAAGACATCAAATGCTGCAAAAAGTTTGATGTTTTAGTTAGTTGCTTAGTAGTAGCATCGATTAAACTAACTTTCTGCCCTGTACTAGTCGGACTACACAAATTTGGTTTAGTTTGTTACGGTTGGCTCTGTTCTGCTGGTTTTCCATAACAAAGGAAAACTAAATATGACCAAGCTCCATCCACCCACAGTCAGGATGTTATATTGGAAACAATAGTTTGTGATATCACAGGTTTTCACTGCAACACTGAAGTGCAAATACAAATGTTGCATTGAAACCCACCGTTTTAGATCTGTCTTGCTAAACCTGGCAAAAATATACCGCTTTGTGTACGGCAAGTAAAGTTTCACAACTCTGAAAAACGTTGGCTCAACACTTTAACACACAATCCGTAAGTGTTGTAAATACCGGCGTTCCATATTTGTGGCATCGTTTTAAAAAGATTTCACTCTGAAAGCTGTATACATAAATAAGACACTTCCTGTCATATTGAGAAACATTTCACACCTCAGTTCTTTGTTCTTCGTGAATTGCTAATTTTGATGTGTTAACCTTTAATGAGGGCCATACATTAAGATTTAACCTTATGTTTGTTTATTTTATAATAATAATAATTCAATAATTCAAAGTCCTAAAACAGGTGAATATCATTTGCGAATGAAATATTCTTATTGTGCATTTTTAATCAAGTTGTCATTTTGCCACATTATGGAAAAGGTATGAAAGTATTGTTTAATTGTGTTTAGAATATGTCATGTGTATTATAAATGCATACAATTACTGTAGCTTTATCAAGACAATACAACAATGTTTAAAATGACCATAAATTTCAATCACTATTGTGGATAATACGTGAATGTTTCCAGAAAAAACACTCCATACAGAATAATGTTGGGTGCAGAGAATCCTTTTGCTAACAGGCAACTTTTTCACAGCTCTACAGCTCTGTGGAGTTCGGCCGTCGATGGCAACTGGTTCACGAGCGGGTGGCACCCAATCGATTCTACTGGTAAGTTCTCTGTGGGATTTCTTCTGCTGCTTATAGAACATCAATCATTTGACCTCCTGTGTTCTGAGCCTGAAACAGAATAAAGCAGAGAACACAGTGTGGTTCGGTCCTGATGCGATCTCCCCGCTGCGTTCTACCAACGCTGTCTCAACGTTTGCGAGCAGATGTTTGCTAGCTGTTTAATGAATGTGGTCATTACATCTTGTTAGTGAGTTGAAGTCAGAAATTAGGGTTGCAAAGGATTTAGTTATTAAGAAAGCTTATTTAATGTGATGGGTAATAGGTGTCTAGACTCCAGTGATTACGTTGACCTGTTGAGAAATACATTTTAAATGCGATTCGATTTTGTGTTTATCTCAGGTCTCATGGGGACAAACTGGAATGAAGTGAGAAGCGTTTTGAGCGTAATTGGATTGTTTAGTTTCTGACAGGTTTTAGTCGACTTGTTTGACTGTTTCAAACACACTTCACAGGTTTTCAAGAGAGGAGGACAAACGAAACAACAAATTTAAGTTTATGTACCAAGAAATGATTTTGGATTATTCTGTGGAATATAATTATAAGAACATGGTGCTGCTTGCATCATTCTTACAATATGTGATTTTTTTTTCTTATGTATTGCGTGCCTGTCAACACCATCAGAAACAAAAACTGTGTGCGGTCACGTCCAATAGTTATTATTTACAGCATAAGTGACAGATCCAGCATTTAACGCAGTGAAACGGTCAGAGACTACAGACTGATTTTATTAAATTGTCACTATCTGAAGGTTGATGGTTGATGTGTTAAAACATAATTACACATCACACATTATTAAATATATAAATGAAGTAAGCAAATTGTTTTTAATGTTGCTAGTTACTAATGAGGCCTTAAAAAAAATCAAACAACTTCTTGACAATTTGTGTAACAGTGTTGAAAACTCATGTTTTATTGTAATTTACAAATATATAAACTCAGCAGAGCCTGTGTTAGCTTATTAAACTCTAGAAAATATAAGAAGATGACCTTATAAAAGCTGTAATGTTTTTTATACATGTCTGACAGTAGGGACACCGCTGAGAAACATTTCTCTCATGTCACATGACATTCAGTGTCGTGTTTGTCACTGGCTTCTTCCTATAGTTGTGTAGCAGTCAAGTTCAGATTCAGTCGTTTAGCAGCTGGGTTTAGTTTATGAGAATGCTTTTACATAAGTGCAGTCAAAGTGGGACAGAACAGAGACATCAGAGGGGGAGCCTGAAGTATTGTTATTTTTAGGCTGTAATAATCCATCCTCACAAGTTCTCCTTCATAAACTTGCATATACAGATGTGTAACCGGCAGAGAGCTGCGACATACCCCTCACAAATATATCACTATTAATTGTGTGAAATGAAATTGTCCTCTTTGATGAGTTTCACTGCCTTGGTCACCTCCAGAATATGAGATGATTGAAGAAACACAGTGTTAGACGGATGAAATTAATTTCTGCTTCAAACGGAGCTCTGATCCAATCAGACTCTGTTATGGCCTAATACTCTGTTATGGCCTAATACTCACACAGATTTAGACTAGAGGTGGAATTGGACAGAACTTTACCTTTGCTATTGATCTCAATCAAAACCCCAGACAGTTCCTTGTGGAGATTTAAAAATGAACCATTCGTTTGAAGGGGGAAGTTGTAGGATAATATTGTATTCTGACTGTAACTGAAGCCTTGTGTCCCTACATCATTTAATTTGATGTAAATAAATGCTTTAAAACTAAATTGTGTTTACTGTAGACTGCAATGGTGTGACATTAATTGTGCAAAGAGTGCTGAGGTTTGTGAATAAGGTGCAATGTAAGCACTGAGAAACCTTTTAGGAACTTTTTGATGTTTTATCAGTGTTTCTGAATTTGACAGCCTTTAGTCCTAATGAACACTTTTTACACTGATGGAATGTGAGTAATTAATGACCAAATTTACATTTTTTCCGTGAACTGTCTCTTTAAGCTGGATGATTGTGGTTGGTTAGTAAAAAAGACTGACATACCGCATACAGAAGTGGCACAAGTGTTTATTAAATTCACCCATGACTTAAAATATTAAGGTTGACTTGTAAAAACTAAGGGTTGCTATATTTGGGAAAGTCTCAACACTTCCTGTAAGTGTGATGAAAAAGTCTTGAGGTAGTCAGCTTCCTGGGGAACAGTTCTCTCTGATTTTTCGCTCTCAAATAAATATTTCATGCGACAATGATTTTTTTTCTACACTAAAAAGAGTGAGAGAGATGTTCGACGCCTGTGGGTGTTCTTGGGTAGCAAATGAGAAGGGCTTATTTTAATGATGTCAGGACATGGTGCTTGCTTCTGTCAGAGCACAGAAAGATGGAGAAAACAGGAATTTCTGAAGATACGTCCCTGAATTTACTCTGTTGGGAAGGCTAACATGGATTTTTAGCCATCAAAGAAGTTCAGATGCCCTTTATTGCCTGATCTGTTCCTGTATAAAACAAACATTTTGTTAAAGCGGATTTTAAAACATTGTTTCCATTGTTGTGTATCATTTCATCTTTGCAGGTCCAAAATGGGTCTTGATAAAGAGCCAGGCCTGATCCACCTGGAGACCAGCATCTCAGAAACCCGTAAGTCTAACCAAATCTAAAATTGATTCTTTTTACACAGTTAAATGTGTTATTTATAGGCTATGTGGGACTCACAGAAGGATGTTTGTTGTTCAGAGTGGTTTGTCATTGTAACAAGCTTGAGAAACTCTGAGTTTGTTAAAAATAGCAAGATGCATAAAGTTCAGTTCTGCACCACCAAATCCATCCAATTACTGTAATACAACAGAACAGTAGTGAAGCTGTCAGCAGTAATTAACTGTAATAAAGCAACATACAGCTCAGAGTGAGTTGGTCTTGCCTGTTGACCCCACATTCCTTTTGACCTTCAGACAGGCTGTTTTTCATTGCTCGTGATCTCGTGTCGTGTATTTGTTAGCTCAAGCATCACATTTCTGCTGGTATTCGTGATGTTCAGACACACCGTTTGTTGTTGCAGAGGCTCTTTATGTAACATGCAAACTTCAGAACTGCACAGACGCTAACAAGGGGAAACCGTTTCCCGGATACATTGACCCCAACTCTCTGGTGGTCCAGGATGAGTATGTGTTTGTACAGGTGAGTCGTTTAGAGGGGAAACCTTTGACCATGACCAGATACCTGGAGAAATTATTCATAAAGACCTGCAGTAATGTAACTGGTTAAAGTGGTCATTCATAAATATAATTTATAAAAGTCATTAATTGTAGGATGAAGAAATATTGTAGAAATGTGAAATATATGTAGCTCAGCTGTTGCCAGATTCATGCGTTTGCTTTTTCTCAAAGAAGTCATGTATAGTGATGATAAAATATTCATGATTGGGATCAAGGTTTCTGTCCTGTGCATTTGTGTAACTGTGGTAGGGCTGTAGTTAATATAATATAGTGTTGCATAGCGATTACAGCTGCACAGTATTGAAGAAAATTGTCTTACTAAATAATGCAGTATAGGGTATTCAATATGATAATGCTTTAAGTTTGTAAAATCAATTTAAATAATATTTAAATATGCCTAAAAATGATATATTCATTGTTTCTGGAAAAAACACATATACCAACTAACATTTGTGTGCCAGTCCCTCGAATCAACCTAAAACCTTGACTATACATAACGTTTTGAAGTATTAAACTAATTTAGCTCTTGTGAACCATCGTGATGTCATGAATCGTGTCATGTGACATCTCTCTCTGTATCACTGATAAAGCAACTCTGACATGTGCTCAAACAAGCATGTTTTCTGCAATCGTAACTGCATTTTTTGCCCCTGTAATGTCATGTCTTTCTAAAGTTGTCCTTCTGTGTCTCTTTGCTGTTTCTTCATTACCAAAGGTGTCAACCGGTGGTCGTCCAATCTACTACGTGTCATCCAGACGAGATGTGTTTACACCAATGAAACTTCCAAAATACACCCTTCCAAAGGTGGAGTGCCTCATTCCCACTCGCTCAACAGGAAGTCAGAAACTGAGTCCACATGCAGCTCTGTTTCAGAGCTAGATTATCACATCCCACGCCGATAGTTTTTGAAGCTTTACAAAACCTGCTTTTTCCTGACATCTGGCAGGCCCTTACTTCCAAGCCAGCCATTATCTGGGGCTTCAGATGTCGCTCGGGGCCCCATCGCATCTCAGGCATCGTGTTATTATTCAACTGTTAAATTCCTCTGTGTTGACATCACAATTAAACACGTTTTATTCAGTGAAGGTGCATTTTAAAGCGTGTGCCCAGCAACCATCGCGCGGTCTGGGGTAGATTCACAGACTGCCGGCATGTGGTTCTGTTGCTTTCACCCAACATGCCATGCTGGATTTAAAGCTAATAAGAGTGTTTGCTGTGCGACAGGGCTGGAGAATAACGGTGGGTGAGAATAAGGTCTGATTCTGATTAATAATCGTATTCAGCTCGGCGGGGTGAGACCGCCACTGCACTCCAGCTGTCCCCCTGCCATCCCGGAAATGACATTCATATTCAATCTCACTTGATTAGAGGCAGAAATCACATTAAAGGTTAAAGTCGTCCTCTGCTGATATATGTAAATGAGATAAAGGTGTTTTGATGTTTTGAATATTAATGGGCGCTTAAGTTGTTGAGAGTTTGGCCTACTTTCTCATTTTGATAAAAGACGGCGAGGGCTTGTTATATCTTCACACTCAACAGAACGAGTAAAAAGTCAAATCTCAGGCTTTGGGCTTGACCATAGTAGACCTCTCTAAAATCTTTTAAAAGAGGAGAAGATGTAGTTCATTTTTATTTAAGAATTTTTTATTTTTGGGTGAACTGTCCCCTTATATAAATAATATAATCTATGCATTTGCGTGTGTGTGTTATATAAATAATAGAATATAGAAAACAACGTTTTATAACTGATCTTTCCAGGATCTGCATGTGATCAGCACAGATGAGAACCGTGTTGTGGCTGCGGTTCAGGAGTGGAACCAGAACGACACGTATAACCTGTATGTGTCAGAGGCTGGAGGCATCTACTACACGTTGGCTCTGGAGAACGTCATGAGCAGCATGGGTCCTGAGGGAAACGTCATGATAGATCTGTATGAGGTACCCGTCTAAATCTGGGTTTTTATTCTCACTGGATGAAGATGGTGGAGAACTGTGCTGATTCTCTGTCACTGGTTCATGTTAGGAGTTTTTGGGCTATTTAAAGCGTGTGCAGATAAACACACAAATTAATGCTAATTGAGTTTAGCGCTAATTACATTTATCACACTGCTAATTGATTTAGGGTTTCGTTACATCATTATCAGTGGATTATCTCAATAAGGAGGAATTACAGGCTTTGAAATCAGGCAATTTGCTCTCTGCTGTAATTCTTTTACTTTATGTTCAGTTCTGGGTCTTAATTTGATCACAGATTTTGTGCAATATTAAATTAAAGCTAGACGTGTATCTGTTTGTTTAGACAGAGTGAACAATATTCATTAGTGTTTTTGTGGCTCAGTTGGTAGAGCATGTGTTTGATTCCCACAGACTGATATAAAAGTTTGCTGCACCTTGGATTCGCTGTAAGTTGCTTTGGATACTGCAAATTAAATAGAACTGACATACTTTTCAAACATAATTTTTCAAGGTTTTATATTTAGACTAAAGAAATTGTGTAAATCGAGTGCAGGGGTGCGAAGCACAACATAGTGTGAGAACTTCAGCTGATTTCATACAGCTATTAAAAATCACTTTGACCATCCCGATTGTAATAATTGTAAAAATGCTTCGGAAAAGTGAGGTTTGTTCTGAGAAAAGGTCAAACATCTGCTGATGCTACAGTTGAAAGCACAGGACCACAAATGAGTCTGATTTGATGCTGACAGCGCAGTATAACCCCACCAGTGATTAGTGATCTTGTGTAGATCTCTCGTCTCTGAAGATTCCCTCAGTTCTCCATTCATTCACTTCTGAATGGAACACGACACACAGTCACATTTCCAACAGAGGTCGCCAGGTGTCAAGCTATCTCCTGATCAAATAATTAAACTGTTGATGAGAGCAACCCCCATAAAATCACATTTGGCCCTCTGATAGGACGAGAAGTCCAGCGACTTGATTGAGGTCATCACCTCCGTGTAACATATGCTAAAATCTCCGCTGTGGGCTAGATTGAAATATTCGTCAATTATTGAAAAGCGAAGCCTGTACGAGGCTCATCCCGGACTGCCTCTGCCTCTCTCCAGAGCTTCCTGAAGAGATGTCACTTCAGCTCAGAACAGACACGGATTACCCTTACATACTCTCATTCCCCTTCAACAGATGATTGTACTGGAAACTTCTGTTTGTTCAGGGACTTTTAGAACTTCGCTTGGCAGGGTTTTAAAAAGCCATTGTGCCATGGTGTCAGCAAAGACACGAGATAAATAAAATACATGATATGTCTGTTTATGTAGAAGGGAAATGTTGAATTATGACTGTTAGTGGTATATCGCATGCTCATTATCAGACAGTGTTTGTTCATGTTTTCTTCTGTAGGTGGCAGGGATTAAAGGCATGTTCCTGGCCAATAAGAAGATAAATAATGAGGTGAAGACATATATAACCTATAACAAAGGCAGAGACTGGAGGCTCCTGCAGGCCCCCTCCACTGATCTTAGAGGGAACAGCATCCACTGCATTCTGGTGAGTCAGAAACTGGTCGTTTGGCACTCAACTTTAAATCCAGTGGGTGTTTTTTCAGCTAGGGCCTGTGATCGTTTTGAAAATAAGCTTCTTTAAACAAACACCTTTCACACTCATACTGGTTTATTTGATTAATCTTCTAATAATATCGGACAGTGTAAATATACGGGGCTGCAAGGCTGTCTGTAAGGGGGGATGAGGGGAGATGGTTCACGGCTCAGCTGCTCTGGGAGGCCCCAGAGAGATTGATCGCCACTCCTAGTAGATTGTAGCCCTGCTCCACTGTCCAGCCATCCACCGTCCTATTACTCCTGCTTTCTGTCTCACAGATATTCATCTAAACATATTAGCCATTCATTTCAAAACCAGCTAAAATGATGCATGGAACGTTTTAATGTGACTGTATAGCAAACAGAGAAGCAGCCTTTTGAACATCTGTACATTTGAATAAAAAAATAATCCTCTGGGACAATAAAGTGTCCAAAGATGAAGAAACACCCGGCAACAAGCGGTCCTGATCAATCAATCAATCACTTCATTGCATCCAAAAAGCAGCTGATAACAGGTAAACAGAAAGTGATTTTGTGTGGACATGGAGGCTTGGAATATCTGCATAATCAATACTTCTTGTCATTTCAAATGACGAGGCAAATATGTCATTCCACAGAGATATTATCCATCCCAAGCGAACGGCCTCTGCAACCCCCCAAAACGCAAACACAAATAATTACCCTTTGATAAACTCGACTAATTAATGCTCCCACTGTTCACCTCCCTTCACCATCCATTACGCAGCTATTTGTTACAAAATGTCAAAGTTTTAATAAAGCCCTAAACAACCCTTGCAACATGTGCTTACCATTGGCATTTCCACGCTTATAATGAGAATTGTGTCACTAAAGGTTATTCCAATCAAAATTAATGTTGGGAGGGGAAAAAGTCGCGAGGCCAGCTGTTGTGGGGTTTTAATGGGTTTTTGTTGTGGTCCGAGCGCAATGGCAGTTTAGTGCAGGTCATGCGACGGGGGTTTTATCGATTTGAGACCCTGCGTGATGTCGATGGTTTGTTTGTGTTGCTTGCAGCCGTACTGCTCCCTGCATCTTCAGCTGCATGTGTCAGCGAACCCCTACACGTCTGGAAACATCGCCAGCAGAGAGTCAGTCCCGGGTATCATAGTGGCATCAGGTGAGTCCCTCACAGTAAAGAGTTTCACTCACCTGTGCCAATAACTGTCAGGATCATGACTTCTGAAACATCTGACAAATGCATGAATGTAACAGAATTACTGCAACATGATGTGGGATAGTTTCATAAGAAAAGTTCATAATATATTGTGAATATATCAATATATATTACATAAACATTATATTTACTAATATAAATCATAACCCCACTGTTAAAAAACAGTCTAAACCAGTTGGTTAACTGTTTTGACCAAGCTGGTTAGGCTGGTCTGTATTACTGCTTTTAGGTGGTTTCCAGCTTTTTGGCAACTTGGAAACTAGCTGAACCAGCTAAGAACTGCAAACAGTCTTTAACTACAAATCAAAACAGGTTAAAAAGTTTCAGTGTATTGTTTTTAAATCTCGATTGTTCTCTTATTCTTCCTGAAATCACTAATATCAGGTAGTTTGGGGTATTTGAGCTCCACATCTCAGCATAATTCAAAGTCTTTCATCTTGAATGCTTATGACTTTGTTATTGTTAAGGAAGTTCATTTTGGCACAGATGTCTCTATACGGACCGTAAATAAGATTAGTGTCATGCGAGCATAAACAAATGCAAATGCTAAGTGCTACCTCTGAGATTAGCGATGGAGGGTGTTTATATTGTTTTTAATGTTTCTTCTCCATCATTTCCTGTCTTTAAAACCGACAAACTCCCACCACTTCAAACTTCAGCTGTTTATTTTCTAAGATTGAAAGCGCTTGTCACTTTTCTATTTTACTCCTTCAGCCTTGTGTCTTCCTCGACGTTCTGCGGTTATATTGCCTCCGGATGCAGGCAGATGAAATATAAATGCCTTGGCGCAGTAAATTTCTAGATAAGTAATCCAAGGAGGAGGCGACTATTAGATATTAGTCTCTAAACTGACGCTCGGTTGATTGATTGGTCGTGTAAGAGTTTTTACTCCCCCTGTGGGGAAGGACAACTTTCCATATCTGACTATTAGATTTTAAGCTTTCAGTGTTTTGCACCTCATCAACTTACAAAGCAACTGAGGACCAAATGCTTATTAAATTATGCGAAATTATAATAATCAAATGCTACATACTGCAAAATCAAATACAATGAAGTTATATAAGAATAATTGTGTACTAATTTTGTCAGCCTAGAATTGAAAATGAGATAAGCCACTGTCATACGATACTTTAATAAATCGCTTGCAAGCTTTTTGTGTATTTTTGCAGAAAGTATTGTACAGTATGTGTTCTTGTGTAAAACAGATCCGGTGATTAACTCTGTATATGTTACAGTAAGCAGTACAGTAATTGCTCTCTTTTTCTATAGGTTCAATAGGTGGCGAGTTAACGAGCAGCAACGTTAGCATGTTCATCACATCTGACGCAGGAAACACGTGGCGACAGGTGACTGGGGCAGATGGGGGCGGGTAGTTATTTCAGCACCAATGCATATCTTTGAGGGGATAAATCTGTGTGCCACATGTGAGAGCTGCTAATCAAATGACACCTTCAGAGAAACTAAATTCAATGACATGTATGGATGCCCGTGGGTGCTCACTTGCTGATGTGTTTAAATTTATGGGGCCAGCTGTCTAATTAAAAATGGAGGGCTTAAATAATTAAGATAAAATTGATGTGGCAAAAAAAGTGAAAGCACGCTGGGTGGGACGCGTTTTTATGTCATATATCTTGTCAGGAAGAATTACAATCACTCGGATTTGAGAAATAACATCATTTCAAGGACAGAGGACTGTGGTTGCCAGGTTTCATCTAATCAGATTGAAAGCCCTCCCATGAAGATGAAATATTGCCATAACTCATCTGACATTATGAATGAAAATATCACAGGCTCATGTTTAAAGGAGCTCAGAGATGTTGTTTATGTGACGCTGACCGATACATCAGTTTCCAGCAGAGGATATCAATATGAAAAGTGAAGGATTTTAGGCTGGTCATGTGATGTTAAAATGTCATCATTCCCAACAGCTTGATTGGACCTGATGTGACTGTACATCATTTTAAACATAAATAAACGCATAGAACATTTTTTAACATGGAAAAGTTTTTTAATTAGTTAAAACTCTCGAGAGGCAAAGCTACAGTATAGCAGTACAACAGAAAACCTACAGTCATTTCACATTTCATTTTGAATTGATCCATCTTAATGAAGACAGAATATAGCCATCCAGCCCTCATTCATTATACATTGACTTGGATTTGCCTTAATCTGTCCATTGAGTTGACGGCTAAAGTAAAACAAACAGACCCACGACACAATATCCTACTAGTGTAACAACCACAGAGGGTGTGGGTTTCTCAAAGCCCCCAGTACGTTAACCATTAGCCTGTGAAGTGTCACACGAGGTTTTAATCATTGTCCTCCACTACAGCAGACTTGCTTGTGCTAAATGCTTGAAGCCCTGAGGCTTAACTCCACCACAAGAATTCACACTGGCTGAAATTCACAGCACATACAGTTTATTTTGCTTTGGGAAATAAAAATTACTAAACAGAGCCTTCAAGTTCAGTTCCTGTCTGTATTAGGTCAACCGAACAACCGACTCCTAACTACCCAACTATCCACTGCAGGTCATTTGCCAGTTCAGTACATGTTTACAGTCAATAGTTTCAACTGTTGCAGTTCTGTAATGGTGAATATTATTAAATATTAAGACATATATGATGAGGTTCATAAAAATGTACTGCAAATGACCCGGACATCCAGCACACACATACACAAATCTATGTCTGTATGCTGTATATATTCAGAAGATTAAACTGTTCATTTCTGTTGCAGATATTTGATGAGGAATACAGCGTGCTGTATCTAGACCAGGGCGGAGCTTTAGTGGCTATTAGACACACCCCTCTTCCCATCAGGCACCTGTGGTAATCCTTACATACACACAAATATCATTATTAATTTTAAACGCATACGTTCCTAAGATGAGTCAATGCAATCACACTGAGATGACTCGTGTGGTTACGAAGAGTGTGAATGTTCTCATTAAAACCAGCAGACTGTGTAATACTTCTGTCTAGTAATGTAGATTAAATGTCAGAAAGGGGCAGTGAAGTTCTGTTTGAATTATTTGCCAGCTGTGTCTTTGGAAATGTAATCTTTTGGTAAAGTGCGTTTTTTGTGCAGGTTGAGTTTCGATGAGGGAAGAGTCTGGAACAAATACAGCTTTACTTCATCGCCGCTGTTTGTGGACGGAGTGTTGGGTGAACCGGGAGAAGAGACGCTTATTATGACGTACGTATGATAAATATAGATCCATCTTTATTTTTAATGGTGAACCTAGAGAAACCTGATGGGAAGTATAGCTCAGGTGGAACAGTCTAAACCCTAACAAGTTAAAAATACTCAATTATAATACTTACTAAAATAAATCCCTGTGGTGTTCAGAATACTGAGTTATTATAAAATAATGCACACAAAGGTTTGTTTTCCCATCACAAACAACATATTTTAAGAGGGGTAAAATCCATTACACCAAATAAATCAGACTTCTCTTTAAAATCGTCTGTAACAAGCCCGTCCTAGAGTTATTTTGAGAAATATTTCATGAAGGATATTCCTGGATACTTTCTGCTGTCTTTCTGACAGGCCCCTAAAAGTGTCACACAGTTCCTGAGTGTCAGACTTTCCTCAATGCGAGTTTCAGACTTTTTGTTGACAGTTTGACGCGGGTTCCCACTGATGTGGTTTGACTCGGATAACATCGCTAAGCATTTCCTCTTCCTGTCCGCTCGGCATCGTTCTAATCATTAGAGTCACTGCGGTCTCCGTGCGCCACTGCTTGCCACACATGTAGTGGGTGATGTTGTGCCTTTGTTTGCAGGATCTTTGGTCATGTCAGTCATCGTTCAGAATGGCAGCTGGTGAAGATCGACTTCAGGTCCATCTTTAACAGAAGATGCACAGAGTCTGATTACCTGCAGTGGAAATTGCATGACCAGGTGAGATCCTTCATGTCTGAGTATGAAATTAATTAACTTTGTTTGAAGCAGTCAAGTGCTTTTTATTTTTCACTTTGAAATCTTAGAACTCTTAGAATTAAATGTCCTTGTCATAGATTTTTGAAGCAGCCATTTTGCAGCTTTGTTTTAGAAAATGATCTTGGTCTTGAAAGAACGTTTAGAGTTCAGAAAGTTAGGTTGTGTTTATATAGCGCTTTATATTAAAAGCTTCCATTTCGAAAGATAAGGGAAAATTAGATTTTTCATAGCCATGACCCCCTTTAACACAAAAGGGCAACAAAGACAGTTACATAAAGTTTATAGGATCTTGTAAAAACTCCAGCTGCACAAATTAGAATGCATCTCTCGGTCAGCAGCAACAAATGGCTTTTATTAGCTTATATAATCCCATAAAAAAAATCAAGCTATCTATTCACTGTTACCTTCTTTTGCAAAATTACATAGAATCAGTCCAGGCAAGACTTTTAGTATCGTCCTTCATGCGTAATGTCCACCTTGCTGCTTTAGACTCAATGACACAACGCATTCCGCACTGGCTTCTTGTCTCAAACTTTTAAAGAGAATCCCTCTAACCAGCCCTGACATGCTTTTTAGCATCCACCGCTGGAACTGTATTGAAACAGATAGAATAATGTATGTCCCAGAAGTCTGGCCAGAAGCAAAGTGTCCCTCACAGAAGATGAAGTCCATCAGCTGTAAGGGGACTGTCCTTCTTTAACTCAAACCTGAAGCCTTGTGGAACTTGCTGTCTGGAGGCTTCCATTACTGTGACAAACTTTCAGATTTTAGGAACAAGTCAAAGACGTGAAGACAACAGAAGATGACAGTTGACAGCACAGTGTCAGAGTTTGGACAGTTAAAATCGAGGTCCTGGAGATAGGTAGAGCTGGGATGTAAAGTAACGCAGTGATTAGGTGAAGCCATGCATTGTGTTCATGCATCTGAGTCTATGCAGCCGGCTGAAGACTGACAGATGCGCTGCAGGGTCTCATTGTTTTGTTCTGCGTCAGTTAGTCTGATAAATATGGATTCCAAACATGAAAAAATAAAGACTGCATGGCCAACAATGGACCTCGACTTTAAAACAAAACTTTCTTGTTCAACCAGCACAAATCCTACCCGAAATAAAACAGCAGTATTTGGAACGCTAGTTCAGAGGAACCATGTTATCAAACTGCAGGAAAAAATCTTTTTGCAAAGTACATGTAATGAACGCGAGAGGCCTGGCAACCCCAACCTTTCTTAAAATGAACCCTGCAGAGTTTTTGGAGTAAATAAGGAGTAGCAAAATACAACAAGTAGAAACTTTAATTCCCCCTCCTTCCTGTTTTCTCTCTTCAGACTCTTTCAGACTTGTTTTCTGTATTCAGTGTGATGAACACATGCCTTTTGTTATGAATTATTTATGTGAAAACTGAAATAAACTTCAGCAGAAACAGAATAAGCCAACGTTACCGCAGAAGATATTTATACCTGTAAGTGTCTGGGTCTGAATGTATGTTTTTATGTATGTATGTGTATGTAAATCCTGCTTGTAGGGTGAACACTGTCTCATGGGAGTGAAACGGGTCTACAGAAAGCTGAAGGCCATAGCCAGGTGCGTTATGGGTAAAACCTACTCCGTCACGATGAATTCAGAGCCTTGCGACTGCACAGAATCTGATTTTGAGTGGTAAGTGAACAAAGATCTTTGTTTGAGTTGGTTTCTGAAGTTCAGGCTCTATTTCAAAATCTAGTGAGCTACATTGATGTCCACTTTCTAAGGAATAATCCTAACTGAAATGGAACCTCGTAAGCTTCTGAGTTGAGTAGTAATTATTGTTCATTTTTTTTCATTCTGTATGGTTTCTTTGTTAAAAAGCAATATCTTGCTGTATCCATACATAGGATTCAATTAAAGTTCATGTATGTATTATATTTCTGAGGCCAGTTTCAACAAAGGAGAGATTTCGTGCATGTAAAATGTATGATCTGTTGCTTTTTTTTGCTTGTGACTTCCTCAGAGACTTACATCAACATCAAAGGACAACAAGCTTCAGTCCTGTAGTGTGCACTTAGCTTTACTCAGTTGATGTTTTAACAGAAGCATTAGGGAAAAATCCTCTGGGTAGAAGTGCAGCCTTATCAAGTATCTTGTGTGGGTGTCTCATGTATCTTATCAAGACACATGAGAAACTGAGTTAGGGAGTGTGAGACAGCTTGCGGGGTTCAGTCATGGCTGGCCCGCATCAGATTAGCATTGCTGAAGGATTTGCTTAAGGAGGATCTTTGCTAAGTGGAAGCTAGTCAAGCGCACAGCTGCTGTGAGGCGGAGGGACATGAGTCAGCAATAGATAGAGACAGACATGTTTCTTCTTGAAAATACACCGTCCAGCCTTCAGTAGCGTCATCCTGGTGTCTGTACGGTGCCAGGCTTTGTGGCTTAAGCCCTCCATTTGTATTCTTAACGCTGCCCCATTATCCTGGAAATGTGGCCTCTGCCCTCATGTTCCCAGGAATTAGCAAAGTTATTAATGTTGTTTCTATAACGTTCCATATTTACAGGTCCCTCGAGGCCACGCGGAACTGTTTAAGTTATAAATTAGGAAGTGAAATGTTGTCCGTTAGCAAACACAAGCAGGCAGCATTTGTGTAGCTTATGGTAATTAGTGTAATTTTTTTTCCTGATTGGGGCTCTCAGTTGCATTGTAGCCCTACAACAAACAAGTTGGGCTTGTTTTGTCTCACTGTTCTCGTGAAAACAAATGAAAAGTGAGCATAAGCCGGGTAGGAGTTAACTAAAGTCTAGTCAGTCTTAGGCTGCATGTTTACATAGACCAGCATTAAGCAGTATTGCAGACTGAATGCAGCCATGTGCACTCCTGCAGAATGACTGACAGATTTGATGCCTGTGATGGATGACTGACAAACGGTGCTTTGATGTTCTTATCAAATCTTTTTAGATGCATTACCTTCTAAGGATTTCATTTAGAAACGTCTCAGAGTTTTCTGTGCTGTCAGTCCAGCAGTTAGTAAGACGCAGCCAGCCGAAAAATCCTCTCTGAGACGTTTCTCTTAATTCAGCCTCTTTCAAAGCACATTTTAAAAGTGATTTAATATTAAAAGGGTATTTCTTATTTGTTTTGTTGATGAACAAGACTAAATAAGTGACAGAAAGAACACACAGATGTCAGAATGTGTTTTCATCTTACCATCTTTGTGTGTGTGTGTTGTGTATGTATGTTTGTTGTGTATGTATGTTTGTTGTGTATGTATGTTTGTTGCGTGTGTTGTGTGCGTGTGTTGTGTGCGTGTGTTGTGTGCGTGTGTTGTGTGCGTGTGTTGTGTGTGTTGTGTGCGTGTGTTGTGTGCGTTGTGTGCGTGCGTTGTGTGCGTGCGTTGTGTGCGTGTGTGTTGTGTTGTGTGTGTTGTGTTGTATGTGTTGTGTGTGTGTGTTGTGTGTTGTGTAGTGACTATGGTTTCGAGAGAAGAACTGATGGTAGATGTACTCCAGCGTTTTGGTTCCTCCCCTCATCCGTGTCTCGGAGCTGCACCACAGAACACACGTTCCTCAACAGCACTGGGTGAGATTTCACGAGACACACACACACACGTGTGACAGCCTGACATGATTGACACATATACCGTCATTGAAGGGCATTCTGTGTCGTTCCTGAGCAAATATTCTCATCAACCAATCACAGCCTTCTGGTTTCAGGGGTAAAGATACAGTTAAGGCCGTGATTGGTTGATTGTAATGTAATTTAAAGAG